>CAEFZY010045837.1:0-222924 GCA_903066815.1 Brachyrhaphis roseni
TATATATATATATACATATATATATATATATATATATATATATATATATATATATATTTCCCACCACCTTCCAATTCAAGCTTAAAGACGTCGCCAATAATTGGCTTCTGTTGTGCCATCCGAGGCGCTTCACAATAAGAGTGCAGCCCGCAAATGAGATGATGGAGCCATTATGGAAACAGCCATCACGAGGTCTTAAAAGCTATTTGAGAAACGCCGTGGCCCAGGGATATTTCAAGGCACAGAATCAGCCAGACGAGAACAGACGCAAAGTAATTACGGATAAATGCTTTTCACAACATCTCGGTTCATTTGACAAGTTAAATCGAATGTTTGCTCTCGTGGCGACTTCAAGAGTTTGACGAGTTGTTGCGTCGCTTCGCCGACATGATACAAGTGATTATTGTGCAGCGGAGAAGATTAGAGGAAAAGTGTTTCAGGTTCTGAAAGTTCGCACATGTTGTACCTAATGTAAAATGACAGATGCACCAATGTTTACGTGGACAGCATGATTGGGGCTTTGAGGTTTAAGGTCTGTGGTGTAGTCCTGTTCTTGAAGCATCCAGCACAGGGGCGGAGCTTCGGAGGGTGATGAGGGGGCTGCGGCCCCCCTGGAGGCAGAATATGACTTCAGGGATCCAAGCCTTTATCATGTCTGATGAGTGCTGGAGAAAGGAGGCCCTCTCCTGTTGAGTATGGTGTATGCAGGATAGTAGGGTGACCCAGTCATTATTGACTCATGGTAGCTAAAAACTTTACCAAACCGACTGATTTTAGTGACATAGTGGGTGTAAAATATTGAATAAAATGTTGTGCTACATGACTGGCTTTATTTATATTTAACTTTAAGACACACAAAATTACAAGTGGATCGTCTATATTGTCTCCAAGTGTATTCTGGGTAAAGCTTGTCACCAGCCGTCCACCAACGTCATCATCAGTCACTTGGCAACAGATGGCAAACTAGCTAGAGCATTTCTAAGTTAACATGAATGAAGCTCCATGGAGCGGCAAAGCGAGAAGGATCGAAAAAAAGAGAGCAAGGACAAGAAAAAACTGGACACATATTTTGTTCCTCGTCTTGCAGATGAACCGGACTTTTTGTTGGCAGTGATTCAGACCCGCCAAAACTGCCAGACCAGCGAAGGAGCCGGGCTAGTTACAGGTAGCAACTCTGACATTATTCACAAAGTGAGTTAACTGTAGACTGATTGTATATTACATCAGCCCAGCCGCCTAGCTTACATCCCCTTTTCTCTGTATCGGTGGTACAGCGGTGATGTTTCTGTTGTTCTCTTGGTTTATTGTACTTCATGTCAGATGGATTTCAGAATGACACAGTCGCTCTCTGTGGTGGTGAAACTTGTAAGCTCCGCTGTTGAGGGCATGTCTATGTTGTAAAGTTAAATTATCATGAGCTGTATTATTTGGGTATAAAGGGCCCGGTCAGTAGCCCCCTGGCCCGACTCTGACTTGCTCCGCTAGTGATCCAACAGATTGTTCAAAATGTTAAATAGATCCGCTATTTATCACCCGTAACTCTAGATGTTACAATTTTGTATTCTCTGCCCGTTATATTTTTGTATTTCCCAGAGATTCTCCAATTTTCCTTTTATGGTTGAGTTATTTATCTTAAAAAAAATTACATATTGAAAAGAGTTATGTAAATATATGGAAAAAGTACTCAAAATGATCAAAATTCAATAAACTGCTGCTTAGTTCTGAACTCTATGCTTCTTGTCTGATTGCTTCATGTGTTATTCATGTGAGACCTGTTCTTAAAAACTGTCTTAACTTTATTTATTTATGGCTTTTAGTCATATTTCCTGGTTTAACGGGTGTTATTGCTTCAGAAAATGAAGCCTATTTATTTGAATTTAAGCTTTTTTTGCGGTTTTGACCTCAGTTACTGACTTAAATACACACTGTTTGGGGAAAAACAAAAGTTGCCACCTGGATTTAGCAAACCAAATTGGTTCCATCCTCCTATTGGATAATCACTGGATGATCTGAGGAGAAAACTGCTAAAACGAGGCTGCGTACCGTCCAACACGTTACTAAAAACCAGTAGGTATAAGTAAAGTAGACATAATTTGTAATCTACATGATGTCCATATAATAAGGACTCCAAATGTTTCCCCCCATCAATAAACAGATATATGAAATAAGACAACAGCAATATTACGAAACAAACTATATCTTAGAAGTTAAGCAGTGGTTTTTGTGAAAGTTGTGTTTTTCCTCCTCTTATCTCATCACATATCACTTTTTTTTTTTTTTTTTTTTACATAAAATTACAACTATTGCCTGCAGATTTCATCAGTGTAGAGATGAAATGAAGGTTTTGGTGATTTACTACAGAGTACCAGACCTTAAGAGTTAATGCCTATTCCTTGGCAAGCCAACAAGTTAACATAAAACTTATGAATCTCCCATTGTAGGAGACAAACAAATGAAGATTAAAGTATGTTTATAATCAAAATGCAGTAAAAAATAAAAGTTGTGATTCTACTTGAAGCGCACAACTTCAATGTGAGAAAATAAGGCTTCTCTACGTCGATGTATCTTTGGGTGGACAACTGCTGTTTTGACCAGAGGAAGGGATTTAGCTATCAGACAATTAACCAAACCCAGCTGACACAGCGTGAACCCCGGGCTTACAGGGGTCCCACCGGATCTGGGGCCCTGGGGCAGTTGGCCATACTGCCTTAGTAATAATGGAGTTACAGGAAAAATGAGGTGGATTACAATCTGTGTGGGCCGCTCTCCCATGATTTACTCCCAATTAAAAAAAGAGGCTCCATCTAATCTTGGTGGAAATTGATTTACTTTTTGAAGACAAGGTCTCCGCTCGCTTCCCGCTGTTCTCAGCTCCATTGCGGAGAAAATCCTGACTCCGTGCATCAAAAATAGATCAGATAAAAAGCAAGAATGACCGTTTCTGAATCCGACAAGCCTGAAAACAGCTTAATTTTTAATACGTTTCTGAAGCTCAGGAAGCAGAGCCACAGCATCCTCTTTACCTGCGCCTCAGAAGTCCAGCAGCTGTCAGAACGGCGTCCTGCTCTGCGGCCATGCGGAGTGGAAAACAGCGAGCTATTGCTGTGACTGCGAGAAAAAAAAAAAGTTTTGGAGAAAAAGATCCAATTTCAGATTCATTTCAAGTTTAAGTGACACTTGTGGTACTTTACAAAGTTTAAAGAACTTCAGTATTTTTGGTGTAAAAAGTCATTTGTCTCTGTATCTCCCCTGTGTATTCCAGCTTTAATACTTTAAATCGAGCCCAGCCGTCGGGTCACAGGGGCTCTGATTACATCTGTGACCCTCTAACACCAGATGATACTTGAAGATTCCAGGCCATAAATGTCAACTTCAGATTTTCTTTGACCACAGTTGTCTCTTTTCCAAAGTCAATCGCTAAGTGGACTAATTTGTGATCTTCATCACAAATAAATCTCAAATTTATGGAATTTTGTGGCTTTACAAAGACTGTCTAGCTTAAAATTAATGAGCATTGTGGTTTTGAACACTTTCTGTCTGTTATTCTTTGCAGTATGACTTTCCTCCGTTTGCTTTAGCTTCACAAGCTAGCGTTATTGAGCACTGTTTGTAAGGTTTACATGAATAAAATGAGTCATTTTTAGTTTGTATGTTTAAAAATATTAAAATTAAATTTGATATTTGGATCTGTGCTGATAAAAAGTCTGAGTCTTTTGACTTTGAATCAAACATACTGTCTCAGACATTTCTTCAGCGAGAAGAATTAGTTAAACATAACCGCCGTTACTGCATAGATTTTATTTGAATTAATGTCATCGTCTTAAAAATATGTACTCAGAATATTTTAATGGCTTCTGTGGTAAAAGCTCCTATGGTTAGCACTACAATTTTAAGAAGAAATCAACTATATTCGGTTGCAGTTCTGAACTCCAGGTTCTTTGATCGCCGATTCAATGAAGCGCTGACTCTCTGAAGCTTTGCAGCAGAGGCGAGCAGAAGGCAATGAAAGCAGGTGGAGAAACTTCAATGACTAAACAGCTACAAGTATTAAATGTAGCATGTTTGAGCTTCATAAATTTCAGAAGAAAGGCCTTATGGAGGATGTTTTTGTCCTTAATCCATGCAGAAGTAAACATCACAAGCAGACCTGGGCCTCCAGCAGCTTCTTGCTAGCGGCGGCTAATTTGAAGCTAGGTAGCTCCCAGCCTGTTTGTGATCTTCAAAATGTATCTGTCTTACTTTTCAAGATTTTTTTGAAAGTGTATCCAGGCAAATCTTTTACACTTGGCAGGAATTTGTCCTACAAGCATCTACTTTTTCTTTCCATGTAAACCTCACCTTACGTGCAAACATCTGTCTCCTGTTTGTCTCATCAGAGTTGCTGTCCTTGTTTTAAAAACTTTTCTGCAAGTTTAGTTTATTCAACTATTTTTTTTTTTTATCGATTAATGTAATTTTACTGAGACACGGTTTCTGATCCTCAGGAAAAAAGTGTGGAATATTAAAACTATTAACACCCATTTGTTTTAGGAACTTTATCAATAAGTAAAACACATCATATAGATTAACTACATAAATATAGATGCTTGAAAGCTTTTATTTCTGTTAATTATGACGATTTTCAAGTTTCTATTAATGAAAACATGACATTGAAAATGAGGAAAATTACATCAAAAACACAATTTATTACATAAATGAAGGCTTAATAAAATAAAAAGGTATTTTTAATTTGACAAGCCGGCCTCTTCTGAATGCGCATTCACATTTTTTAACACGGCTTTGAATAAAAACAATGAAAACAACATCATGCAATGTATTAGTATCCCACATAATACATTACAGATCGAGATTAAGTCAATAGTTATTGTAATTTTTCACATAATGTGCATCATCCTACCCTTTAACTTCAGGAAATGGCACATATGAAGCAGAGAGACACATTTACAGTAACATCACAGTAAATTGAAGCTCTGAGATTTTATATGAGGCTTTTTTAAAGGCACAACACAATAAAGCTTACTAAACCTAATTACTTCACCACTGTGTGTAAGTTGTGGAGCAAATATTGCGCCAGAGAAAGATTAAACAATTAGTTTTAAAATGAATTATGGTTCACCCGAGAAGATGTATTAGACTTCACTGTGTGTGTGCGTGTGTGTGTGTGTGGTGGATGCTACCTCTGCTGTGTGAGAGTGTGAGCCATGGCGGATGCTGTCATTAAATAGCCCCCTGGCCCCTCTCCTGAGTTTGTTTATGCTGCACTGGGCATAGGAGTAGGTGGCAAACAGATGGGCATCCATGAATTATGGAAATTATGGGCTTTGATTAACCACCACACACTCTGCTGGATAAAAGTAACTCCATGGTTGCCAAGTTATGTGGTGCAGTGGGCTGTGCTTCTGAATCCACAGCGTGTACATCCCCTAATATGTCATGATCCTTGGAGTTGAGCTATTAGTTTTCATTTGTGTTTGTTTTCTGATCGTTTATTATTTTATTTATATTCGTAAGGTCTTGCCATACTCGGTTCATTCCCTCCTGTTTGTTGTTGTCTCTCCGTATCAGTTCATTCATTTGTGTTTAGTGTTTTAGTTATTTGTTGCGCTCTATTCTCTGTGTTTTTGTTTATTCTCTTCAATCAGTGTTTGAATATTCCTCCCTTGGTTTTTAGTTTTCTTTGTATCCATTATTCATCTTAACCTGGACTTCCAGTTTTGTGCTCCTCTGCAGCTGTTCCACATTCACCCTATGTAGTTCTGCACAAAACTGTATAAGCTCACTGGTTTACATTGCTTAGAGGTTCCTTCCATGTTCTGCTGATGTTGTACCCAGTTTGTAAGTTTTCTGTTAAACTTTTTTTGCTCTTTTTTGCATTTTATCCTCTTCTAACACAGAAGACATCACATGATATGCCTCAAAAAATGTGCACCTCGAGAGTTAATGGCAATATTAACACTTTACTTTATCTTCTTGTCAATACGTTGAACTATTGTGTTCAAGAGCAAACATCTTATGTAAGCTTTCTGCAACTTGAGCTTAAAGCTTCTCCATTATTCCAACTCTGCAGAAAAAAAAAAACTATTTTAAAAAGTTGTCAAGGAATTTAAAGTTTCAGACACTTTAAATTTCCTGATTGATTTGTCCAGATCAATCAGGGATTTATGTTTATTATAATTATATGCATATGTTACAATATATTCCACCAAGTCTCCTTTGGTACGGAGAATATAAAAAATGAAGTATTGTGTGTCCTTGTTCTCTTTAGTGCGGTGATTTACCCTTTGCGGACGAGCTTCAGGAATTAATATTCATTTAGCAGCATGCAGCTATATAATTAATCATGCAGCCTGTATTCTAATCATTTAAGTCTTCCGTCATTTCATCAAATAAAGCCAGATTTGTAGTTTTAATCAAAGCTTTTTCAAAAGTATTTGATTTGTTTGAGACTTCCAACAATTATCAGGGCCGTGCTGGCAACACAGCCGCCTCAGCATTCGATACCTCTGATACTTCTAACACCTCCACCCCCAGCACACCATCAACTGTCCATTGCACCCCCACACACACACATATATACCCTTGCACAATCCCCATCTCTCTATTTTCATAAATGAAGAGAGACGGCCTTATCCCGGAACCAACGCGGAAAAGCAATTAAAAAGGAATTAAGGGTGTGCAGGGAGAAATTGGATATGATACCCGACGCCTATTGTAAATGTCAACGTTATTACTGTGTTGTTGTTTCCCATTCCTTCAGCTGCTTTGGCCATTCGCAGGAGTGACAGTCCATAGTCTGGTGGGCTTAATGAAGCCGTCTCAGCAGCCAAGGTCTTGGTACGTAAGGTGAAGAGTGCTGCTTATCCACTTCTGCATGCAGTTCTCATTAAGATCAGTTTTGCCGGTGAATACTTCACCACCCACTCCCCCCTTCTTCCCTGTCTCTATCCTTAAGCAAATGCCTGTTAAACTTATTTAACCATTCTGCCCTGAAGCTTTACGAAATTCTGCTGCAAAGCATTTTTTTTTCTGGTTTTGTTCTTATTTATTTATTTATTTATTTTTTGCCTCGGATAAGAAAGCCTTTGCAAATGGGTTTTGGTAAAACAAAAGCAAAACAAGCAACCAGAGAAATGCATTTTTACACCTGTCACTGACATTATTGTGGTCCATTTTTCTGAAATGCCAGTGAATGTGCACACATAAATTGATAGTAAACTCCTATCAGGTGCCAGTAGTCAAATGACAGGGTATAACACAACTCTCTGTAGTTGTCCATTAAAATATTATGTTTTGCTGTAGCCTACCTCATAAAATCTTGTTTTTATAGTGAGACAGCGACAGAAGTTGTAGACTAAGCCTCTGCAAAGAAAGATAATAACAGTGAAAGTGTTGAACGTTTCTTCCAGGTTTTTGGGTAATTGGGGAGATTACTGTTCCGCATTAGCTGCCACTGGCAAATGTTCTCTCTTAATATATTTCTTCAAAAAGCAATAATTATCTTCAATGTGTAAGGGATTTTCTGGAAAATGAAGAAAATTTACCCAATCAACAACAACAAAAAAAGTGTGCTTTCTCAGACGGGTATGATGGTGAGAAGCTGCTTCAGTATCTAGTCAGTTTCTTACTACAGCCTGAGGAGAAACTGGAAACATGAGAACTTATTCTTAGGAGACGAAAAGGTTTTACACCCAAATCAACCCTAACCCTGCCTCTTCAACTGATAGAAGAAAATCTTTTTTTTTTTCATAATTGAATTTCCCTAAGGGACTTTTATTTTCCATCTTGTGAATTGCCATTCCTCTGGGCGATGCCTCCATTGGGAGTTTCTTTTGAAAAATTCCAGAAGGGGTTTTATCCTGCTGCTTTCTCAGCCTCCTGCTTTAAATTCTTGCAGACATTCGCTTAGTGCGGCCACAGTCTGCTGCCGTTGGCCACTGAGCAGCTCCGCTGGAGCAAGCTGAGGTTTAAGTGGCTTCCTCGAGGGCACCACAGTGTTGTTTGTTGAGGGAGCTGCTCGTTCGTGGGAATATCTTTTCCTTCAATCTTACAAAGAAAGTTCAAGAAGAGTGATTCCTCCTGTAATTATGACTCGGCCAACCTGGTCATCAAGGTGTGTGTCTCTTGAGTGTGTGTGTGCATGTTTCACAGCTTCCTTTGTTCTCGCCCTCCTGCCACTTCCTCCCACTTTATAATGGAAGTGGATGACAGCCACATCTGAAGTCGAGAGATGAAAGACATCATTTACAAGTCGGTTGCTGCTCCGCGTCTGTGTGCCATCTTCAGAAACTCCCTCACACACACATTTCATAACAGGCCACTCAACACTACACCACAGCTTCACTGGTACAGAATGCTGCAAACATATTCACACCTATTCATATTGTTGTTTTTGCATTGTGTAGCACTACAGCCACAAGCTTCAATATTTAATTTGACCAGACACAGAGGAGTGTGTAGCTGTGAAGTTGAAGGAAAAGCTATAAATTCTGCTCATCTCGGTGTTTTCAGGGAGATGATTCCAGAAATTCAGAGCAAAGTAAAGCGAATGTTGTCTCTGAAAGATTCATTTATTTTGTTGAATCTTCAATAATTCAATAGCTTTCTTAAATCAGACTCTGTGATGTGCATATACTGTATTGTTATATTAAGGGGTGATGCAGTGCCACCATGCTGCAAATGCGTCACCAGTTAATATCTAAAAAGCTCTCATGCTGAGTTACCTTTAAGACCATACAGAATGGCTCTGCAGCTGACTGTTTCTAAATGTACAGCTCTCAGAGGAACCATTCATGCCACATTCATTGAAATGACATTTAATTTCTCATTCCTTTATATAATGGTAAAAATAAGAAAGAGGAAAATTGTTTGTTTTTTCTATCTTCTATAAGGTAAGGATTATATATATTGTTGAAAATAATTTCGGGGTTTGTCACTTTTGTATTGTAAATGAAGTTTAAATTATATCGAAACTAGTTAGCTTTTGTTTTGGTTTGTGTTGCAGTCAGAGCGTGGCAGAGATCTGAAGCCGAGACACAAACCTGGCGCTTCAAAGGGGAACTCGGCTGATTTCAGAGTCTGTTTATTGGTTTTGGGGAGAAAGGCTTCAAATAAAGCCCACCGCTGCTCTGGTGGGGAAACCTGACGGACAAAAACAAGCAGCGCACACTGGGTTTGTTTATCTTATGATCTGGCTCTTACCCTGAAAACCTTCAGGTTCAGGAGTCACTCAGTTATTTGACAAAAAGAAATCCCAAATAAAAATAAAACTATAGGTTATTTATTGGGAATTAGTTAACCACTTTATTATATGACAAAAGATTACACTTTTTTCTGTAAAACAACAGTTTAAGAAAACTCTCCATATTATATTACTTTTTTTTTTTTACTTGTCCAAGTACTTTCAAGGTTGTTGTTTTTTTATTTGTTCCTTCTTATGTGCATTTGGACTGGTTTCACTGCAAAACGTTGATTTTTATCATATTTTTGACAATGTAGCTGTCCTTGTTAATGATGCTTCAAGTCCTCCAGAATAAGAGATTCTGGGTGTCTTTGTGATAAAGCTGCATTTCAAAATCGGAGGGAAGGAAAGACACAAGGAAGAAAGGACGGCAAAAACGGAAGTAGGTCGGAAACAGAAAGAAAGGAATCATTAGAGAAGAGTTGTTCTTCTTTTTTAATAAAAGAATTCTGGTGAATGCATTACCTGGCTGAATTTATTCATCAAACTTGTCATTCACCTTTTGCTTCCCCCCCCCTTTTGCTTCTGCAGCCTGATAGTGATCGTCTTTCTCACCCAATTACGAGAGACATAACATGCCAAGCTCCGTTGTGTTGCCGTAATGTCTGCTCCTCTGCGTCCTACTGTACCCTCTGGCTCACACGAACACCATTAGGGGTTGGAGTACAACATGCACCGGCATCAACTCTCCGCGCCTTGTCTTGATGCCCTTGAGCGGTAATTGGTCGAATCCCCACAGAATCTGACTTGAGGGCACAGAAATCCACAGCTTCCCAATCAGCCAGCTGTCAGTCACTCTGCCAACTAAACTAAAGCCGGGGATAACTAACGGGCTGAGATTGGAATTTGGAGTTAGTGAGACATAAATCTTCCCGACAAGTTTGTGCTCGGAGAGAAAATGCTCTTTTAGGCAGGGATATCACCAAATTGGATGACAGGGAGGCTGCCAACATGGTGGTTTCGGGGAAAGTCCAACATCTAATTTGCCTTTCACAGAATGAGAGAATGTGCTTTTTTTTTTTCCTTTTCTGTGCTGCATGTCTAAAAGTGACACGAGGAAGCGAATAAAAGCTTCCTCGTGTGAGCAACATGTGAGCAAATAAATTTAAAAAACATCACATTAGGATGAAAATCTGTCTTATTAGTGCATTGGAGGTACATAAAGTGTGCATTTCATTTCTTTTCTCTGTGTTGAAAGTTTTCCTTGAGCACAACACCACAAGAAGAGCCTTGTGGAAAAGAATTGGTCCCCTGCGACTCCACACTGGATCCCCATAACCCTCAGCCGCCTCCCTGAAGTTTCATTTTAATCACGGCTCTAAATCTGCGCCGGGTCCAGGGGCAGCCGACCCCTCTTCCTGACCTTCCTGCTGGGGGGAGGGCAGGCTGTATCACAGCTGCCGGGGAAATCGATAGAGAATTAGATGATTCACACGTCATGCTGCCGCTGCTCGTTGATCACGCTGGAAGCAAGGCGGCTGACTGTAATCCCATTCAGTGGTGATTAATGCCGCAAAATGATGATCTGGAACAACCCAATTCGTCACCCTCCTCTGGGGTACATTCCCCGCTTCTTCAAAAATAATACAATTGTATCTGCAGAATATACTGAAGGGTTTGTAGAGTTACGTCCTGGAAGCAAACAGAATCGGAGAGGAGAACACAGACTCACACAAAATCAGGAAACAACAGATTTAGCTGGATGTTTTAATGGTCCTGTTTTGAGCTCAAAATATTCACAGCCTGGGACACGGCCTTGCAAAAGTATTCATTTCTTTATTGCTTAGTTTTTCGTGTTTTGTCTAAATAAGATCAAGTTTAACCAGTTGCTTTCAGAAGCAACCAGGAGGTCTGTGGATACTCTGGAGGAGCTGCAGAGATCAGCAAATCAGGTGAGAGAGTCTAGAGAAGCTACTGAAAGTAAACTTTTTGAACTATAAATGCAATTTGACTTCTATGTTGATGCCCAGGCTTGTCGTTATCAGCATACTTGTTACAGTTCCTCCATGAGGAAGTATATTGTGAAAAGAACAATAAAACATACAAATAAATAAAATATATATTTTAAAATTCTTTGTATTTGGTAAGCTTATTTTTATTTCATTTTATTTGCTGTTGTTGATTATTTGTTGTTTCCTTTTTTCTATTCTCAGTATAATATATATTTTTTACTACTATTGGTGTTGAGTTGTTTCTTCAGTCAGACGTTTCTGTTTATATTGTGCCTTTAAACGTTTTATGATCACTTACTTATTTTATCTCCACTGACTGACTGGAAGCAAGAAGCCTAGTGGATAAGAAGTCCGTATTGTTAAGTGCAAAGGTTAAAAAAATATTTAAAAATCCTCAAATTTCGGATAGGTTGAGATACAACTTACGCTCCAACGGAGCTCGAATTTCCTGAAGCAGTGAATGCACCGCGTGAGAAGCGCTACGCCTTGATTAGCTTCACCTGTGGAGTTTGTTTGGCTCAGAAACACAGAATATGACTTCGGAAGAATTACAGGAAACTGAGATTTGAAGAATCTTGTTTTTATTTATTTAAAAAATACAGCTAATTTCAAAATGGACGCTAGGTGGAGCCGTTTCCAGGAGTTTTGAAGGCCAGGTAAGCTAACCGTGTCATTGCTAGCTCCTGTTTGCTAAAACTGCTCGACTGTTTTCAAACAAAATTAACAAACTTTAAAGTTCACCTTTACTTTAAAGGTGGAATTAGACCAGAGGATATTTGCAGAGCCCCGAATAGGAGTATCTAATTTATTTACTTTTTCTTCTTTTGCTCTTTCCTTTGGTTTATCTTGTTTGTATTTCCTTTAAATCCTGTAAAGCACTTTGTAATGCCTTGTTCCTGAAAATGTGCTTTATAAATAAAATTACCTTTAAAGCAGATATATACGCCATAAGATGATAAATTAATAATAGAAATAGGATATATTGACTTTTGCTCTCCTTCTGCTAGCTCTTACTATATCTCTGAAGCAGCAAAAGTGAACCATTGTGACCATTTTCTTTTTTTAGAGTCGTTTCTGTCTCTGTTTTCAAGCCAGAGTTGAGTGTTTCATGTCTTTGAATAGGCCATTCCTATCTTTATTGGCCTGTTCATAACTAATGGCCAGAGTCTCTTCAGGATTTAATGTTGGACAGCAGAGTTCATGGTTACAACAATAGCAAGTTGTTGTGGTAGCAAAGCAGCCAGAAACCATTTTGGCCTTCATGTCTAACTGTGTGATGATAACACTAAATTTTGCAACACATTTCGAAAAACATCTACTTTTGTCCACAGAATCAATTTTTTTCTTCTGTTTTACAAGTTGACTTTGCAAGAAAAAACAATAAATGTTCTTCGATGGTCAGAGCTATACCACACAGACTCATTAAAATGCATTTGATCTTGGACACTCAAATACATTTGTAATGTTTCGAATACTTTTAGATTAATTTTTTCCCTCTAAAAGAACAAAGAGGATGAGGTGTTATTTTCCTGCTGCTGAGTTGGCACTGTTGCCTCAAGGTTTAGTTAATTGACATCTCTAGATGCTTGAGCCTCAGAGTGAAAGCGGTAAAATCTGAAACAGTTGGACTTTTTGGAGATATAAACGGCATACTCCTGGGTGAAAGTTTGCTAACTTCTTTAGTGCTTCAGCTTGTTGATATGAACTCCCTGGCTGTAGTAATCAGTGATGATTATGAGCTAATAAGGTGGTTGAGAAGGACGCTGATTACATATATCTGCAGAGGCGATAACAGCTGATAACAGCATTTTAATGAGATTATTTGAATGTCAAGGTGACTTTTATGAAGTTACTATGAGGATGGACAAGACGTATAAATATGACCACCACCTGCTAATGTAAGCAGCTTTTTATACAGCAATAATTTAATATTTTAGACTTTACAAAAAAAAGCTACCTTTGGAGTTGTGTTGCTTCACAGCACCATTATTGTCTGTTTTGAAATATTTAAAGAGAACTGATGATGATGAATGAGCTGTATGTGGTGTCTCATGCTTCTGTTTTGACCATAAATCAAATTAAAATGGCCTGATGCATACAAAGTTTATGCATATTTACAACTTGGAGTTTGTATAATAAATTTGAATAACTTTTATTTTTCCATTGGATTTTGAGCTGAAATGAAATTGTCAAAATGTTACAAGTTACTATTGTATCTGCCTTTAGATAATCATAATTTTATTTATTGATTACTCTAACCAGAAATGTTTTGCCTGTTTTGTTGTCGGTACATCTCACACAGGAAGGTAATTGGTGGCACACTGCCTTGTACACTTCCTGCAGTTTCCATGTAAACAATTATCTTTTTTAAATTATTAAAGCACAATACAAACAAGGCTTAACATAAAAAAACTGTATTTGCATGAACCACCACATTGGTTCTCAGTCTGCAGTTCTTATAAGATGATAGGAGCCCATTTTGGTCTTGGCACCTTTTGACCTGCTGTTAATCTAGGTTTCCAGTCACAACAAATCTGGATTAATTCTGTACTAAAGATGTTGAGAGTTATCCACTGCAGGTAAGATATTAACTGCTTAACGCCTTTTTACCAGAATCCCACCTCATAAAATGAGGATTATCTCTTTAAGCTTGACTTCTAGATTGCTTTCTAGCAGAAGGCTGGTTTTACATTTTACATGAGATCCTACAAAGAGGGCCATGCAGCAGAGCCACTGCTTGACTACACAAAAGGATGTTGGCTGCTAACACTACTTGCATGTCCAGCTGGCATAATATTTTTCTTTTTTGTGTTTGCTGACGAATTTGATATTTTATTAATTTTGGGTTGTTGAATAGAATAGGCAGTTTTCCCATAGGATGGAGTGTATGAGAATAAAAGCATTTATGAGGATTATATAAATACTTTTTTAGAACTTGTATTGAAGACATTCTCGTTACCCTATTGCCTAATCTGAACATTTAAAGATATTAACTTTGTACTTTGATTCCCTTTTATACACTTTCATTAATAGTCTGTGTTCCAGTAGACCAGATGTGTCATACATTTCCATTCAATGACGTCGTTATAAGAAAAGTTAGTGATTCAAAGTTGTTTAGATTAATGATCGAGTGGTACATTCATTAAACATCCATCAAAAAGACTGATGGCCTAACCAGCAGATAGGCCCACACTGTATAGTCATACTGATGGTTTAGTTAAAACACTAAAGGAGAATTGCTTATAATGCCCCCTCAATGTTGTGCATAATGTAATCTCAGCATTCAACGAGGTTTATTCCATCTCCCCAGCTTCATGCAGCAAACCCGTGCTGAGCACCAGTCGCATTAAAATTCAGATTGATCAACTCGCCGATAATTCATTTCTGCTCTGGTGGGAGCATCGTCACAAAGCACAAGTGGCCATCTCGTTATTTGATGAGCACCATAATTATTTTAGCCATATGCCAAGGCTTTCCACAGCACCTGATCCAACGCAGACACCAGCCAGGGATGGACCTGAGCCCAGCGCGCTGTTTGCTGCTGACAAACCATTCTTATTGACATTTTCTGTATTCGCTGTTTGCTTCTTTATCTCTCACTGTTTTCTTTAATCCTTCTCAACTTGGCTATTCCATCCGCGCCCACCCCACAGACCCCCACCCTAACTTACGATTTTTTTCTTACCCTCAACCCCCACCCCGTTCACTTGATTATGTCGAGCCAGTCGGGGAAAGTGTCACTATGGAAACAGGGGCAGAGGCAGTGTCTGTGGAAGCAAAGGAGGGGGAGAAAGAGATGAAGGAGAAAGAAAGGGAGCTGGCTGGTGCGGAGGAATCCAGGGGTGGTCATCTGCTGCAGAGCTGCTTTTCTTTATTATTTAAAGAAAATAACAGCAACAAATTTGTTATTCAAGGAGGAAGTGGAAACTGCAGGTGCCCCACTGGGTGGTGTATTCTTATCCACTGCACCTTGCTGTGCTATAAGTGCTTCTTTTGTTTCTGTAGGTGAAGCTGCACCCTCTCCAGCAGTTGTTTGCACAATCGGCACACTGTCTTCTAGATTTTTACAAACTCTGAAATTCCTTAAACCCTGGAAGTTTAGGCATTTAAATCTTGCTTTGTTTGAGATCCTTTTAAACAGAATTTTTACATGAGCATTACGGTGATATTTACCTAACTTTATTTATCTAACGCAGTAAAGAAAATAAAAACTCAATCTGCATATTCTTAGTAAATAATCATGGGATGGCATAAGGTGCTAGAACAACTAAAATAAGTTTAACTCTTATTTTTAATTAAAGCAAATGTAATCAAAAAATTTAATTAAAATGTAATACTTGTTTTTTTTGCTACTAAAATACCACGATAATCATAACCTTCACATTTGCTTGTTTGGTTGTAACATGGCATTAAACAATAATTCATTAAAAAAGCAATTAAATTAAGATGTTTCTTAGTAAATATGTTATTTGCATAGAACTTTATCGTTTCCCGTTATAATGTAATAAGAGTCTGAAAACCTGTTTCAATGGTTAATTATCAAGGCAGACATGACAGTTTCTGCTTGTCATATATTGTTTTAGCTTAAATGCGACAGCTGGTGCTTCTTTAGTTTTCCTACAATGACCATCTACATTTTTCATGACTTGAGTTACTCACTGAAAGTCGCTTTTTCTACGAAACAGAAAAGGTATAGCAGCCTGCTGACCAGCAGTGTGTGGCAACAGTTGTGGAAGGAGCAGTCCTACAGTACATTATGCCTTATTTCAGCCCCTAAATGTACAACTTTGGCACAATATACTTCTAACTAAACATTAAATCTTACTTAGTCCAATGTCAAACAAACTTGCATATTTCTTACCTTGGAGGGGCAGAACTTGGATTTAAGAGTTTTTAACAATCTGGTAACAACACACTTTAGACCAGAGGTTGTGTTTGACTTTTACATTATCATTTTGACAGACAATGCATTCAATACTTAACAGAGAATCCACTGTCCAAAGATGAATACATGAAACATTTTTACACCGTGGTCAAAACCACTGATTGTGGCCACAATAACTAAATGTAAACAATAAAATTAAGCAGTTGAATGATTCACCTGCTGTGCCCTGAATGCACAGTCTCACAACTTCCTCCTGGCCCACATGCTCTTGAAGTTTGCACCTGCTTATGCATAATGAAATGTCTCAAGGAGGCTTGCTTCAGAAGCTGGTGTCATGAGGTTTTGTACTTTCTTCAAGTGATCAGATGTCTGCAGGACTCTCTGAATGAGGGGTTTCCTGATCCTGCAAACACCTGATTTAGTTGGAAGAAAATCCTGCAGCATGCGCTCCTGTACTCCCATCTGTGACCCAGGAGGCCCAAAACACACCGGATCCAATTTTGGTGTGTTTTGAGCCTAACCCTTCAATGCTCTGTCTGCTCCCGGTTAGTGATATGTTTTGAGTTTTTGTTGTTGTTGATTGATTTTAGTTCCCTCCGCAATGTACTCTTTTCTTTAAAAATGAAAATCTGCATCAAGTAGTCAAGGGTTTGCATTGTTATCTGTCAAAATGACGAATGGCCTTCATATTTTTCTGTCAGTTTTCAAAAAACGGTCAAAGATGGAAATTATTTGGTGCTTTAGACTGTAGAGAAGGCATAGTGAAACTTTTTGGCATTATCTCTTTCTCTGGAATTTAATATTCATTCTTTGATTTTTCTGTGCTGACTTGTAAGATTTTTTTATTGTCCTTTAGCTGAAGTTCATGATTTATTTGAGGTCAGTAACTTCTCAGTGAATGTTTTTTTTCTTTTAACCAAAGATATTTCCAAAACTGCTAAAATCATCTTTCTTGTGAGTGACAGAAACGTGCAATCTTCTTTCAACCAGCTGACTAGCAGTGTGCAGCAACAGGTTTGGGAAGCGTCTCTCAGAAAAAGGACTTTAAACTGTAGGCGTGTTGTACCGACAAATGGTAGTGATTTTGAAACTGCAGTGTTGTAACCTGAGGACAACAAAGGAGAAAATTCAAATTTTCGCTAATTATATTCTTAAGAAATACCCAAAGTGAGGAATATCAGCAAAATCTCACATTTTGGTGAACTATCTTTGATCAGTGTGCTTTGAAACCACTGAAATAAGAAAAGATAAAATATCCTTACATTAGCAGCAGTAGATGGAGTGGTAATTCAAGACTATTTTATCACAATCAAGTTTGAGGAGAGAGAGAAGAGATTGGAGGGAGCAGGTTAGAAAAAAGGGGAGGAGTAGAAGAGGAGGGCGGACGAGGGGGAGGGAAGGAGTGAGGTATGATAGTGAGAGGGGCTGAGACAGTAGCAGAACGAGCCAGAGAAGAGAAGGAGCAACTCTCCTCCCAACTCTTCCTGCCGGGGAAGACGCAGAGAGAAGGTGGCAGTCCCGCTTCAGCTGTCCTGAAGTGAAAACCAGTCACTACGAGGTATGTTACCTCTTCACTTATGTTCTAGTGCCTCCTTCTACGTCCCCTTGCCCTCCTTTATGAAGGCTGCGGTGCTGAGTGTTAAACGGTGTGTTTGCAAAGATCCTGCTGAGTTTAAAGCTTTTCCAGTAGCAGGTGTCTCTTTCTTTCTCTCTTTCTGTGTGTATGAGTGAATAGATGGATAAAAATGGGTCCCATTAGTTAAAGGATGCTGTTCTGCTGGGAAACACTTTCCTTGACATTTACGGACAGGTAACATTGTCTGCAGTCATAGTCCTTGTCATCACACTGTGACCTGTTGTGACAAGAGTTGATCTGTTCACAAACTTGCGCTGTAGGTAATTTTTTTTTCCCCGTCATTTTTCTTTCAACATTCATACTGTCAAATAACTAATATAGAACTCCAACTATACTAGAAAAGCACAATTAACTTTGACCTTTTTCTAAATTAATGTTTTCGATACCTCATTTTTATATTTTTGCTAAAGGAAAGTGACCAGAAAAACCAGGCTTTATCTAATGAACTCTTTGCTAACAGGCTGCTTCCCTGACCCTGGCTTCACAGTATCTGTCAGCAGCTCTCTTCATTAGTGCCATTAAGGGCAGTTTAATGTTATAACACACACACTGGTCGTATTGATCGGGAAACCTGTTCCCAAGGGGGCCGTAGCCGAGACAAGCTCACACTCCATTTCTAACTGTTTTACTCTCAGTAGATCCCAATTCAGAGGGAGACCAGCGAGTGTTAAAGTGCAGGGATTGTCTTTGTGCACATGTCATGATGTCATACTAACTGGACGGTTTGTTTTCTAGCTGCACTGCAGACAATTATTTAACAATGCAGAGCGGAGGAGTTTGGCAAAAACTAAGTTGAGACAAATTTGGTGCTTTGAACTACAAAAGGCTGCTTGGGTGAAAATTTGAGTTGTTAAATATTTTTACATGCAGTCACATCCTACATCGCAGCAATGCGTTTGACTAGTTGCATGGTATTTCCTTGCCATTTCTGAACTGAGAAGTTCAGGGATGGTGGGGTTTGGTGTTATTTGTTTTCCATATTGATGATTTAAGAAAAATGTGTTGAGCACAGACATGCTCATTGCAATATCCCACATAGATATTTCCTCGCATGTTTTCCTAATACCATGCAGCCCTTTGTTTGTGTGATACGGCTGATTCTTTGAAAGGTAGCAGGTATTGTACCAAACCTGTTTGTTTTTATGTTATTTCTGTAATAGTCGACATGTTGAAGGAAATTTTACAGACCAAATCAGGGTTATCGCTTCAAAAAATCTCATTACTCAAATTTATTCCAATGTTTTGACTAATGTGGGTTTGTTTGTAGTCTCGGCAAATAATTATGTAAATTAGCAGAATTCTAAGTCCCGCTACTGAAAACACCAGTTTCTTGTTCATGCTTTCTGCATAATGTAGAGACTTGGCATCGCCACCTGTTAGGGGTGTAATTTCCATCCAGTAACATTTTCCTCACACTAATAAAATCAGCTTTGGGTTGGTTTGGACCTGGAAAGACGATAATGCAGAGATCATTCTACTACCAGTAGTAAATAAATAATTGAAATTAACTGTACAAAAATGAGAAAAGATAGTGTTTCTGGCACTGCGGGTTCTTGCATGAATGCTGCTCTGGTCAGCTCAACCATTTGTGAGATAAGAATCCAGATTTTGTGCCATCTCACAAAGCAAATCTGTAATCTATTTAGAATTATTTATTCTGGGTTTTACTTGTCCATATGTTGAGATTAAGTTTGCCTTACATTAAAGTTGTCCCAATTCCAGAAAAGTATTTTAAAAAAGGCCCTTGGTTTGCATTTTTAAAGAATAAAAGTTTCATAAATCTCTCAAACTGTTAAAAAAGTATAATGTGAAATAATCCAGTTCAGATTTGGTCAGTCTACACTTTAAACTAGGGAGAATAAAATCAACAGGATTCTTGTAAGAAATTGTTAAATGGCTCTTTAGTTCACATCAGAACTTGGCAGCGTAATCAGTTGGCGGTGTTGTCAACTCATAAAAATTTATGAAAAACTCAGTGAAGATGATGCTTAATTTCCCTTCCTATTCAAGATTTTGTGCTGCCCCCAGTAGAAGGGCATCCTGGACACAGAGCCAATTTGCTCAAATCAAAAACAGTTCAACAATAAACTAAGGCCTAATAAAATTAAATGTAGTTCCCAGTTTGAGGCAAGCACCTAGCAGATTTATTGCACATTAACTATCCTCAGCTAAGCTAATGAATTCCTCCCTGTAAACTGTTTATTGCATTACACGCCACAAACTGGCAGAGTGGGACAACCCAGGCTGAAGCAAAGTACAGTAGATGCATGTATTCATGTGCCTGCAGCTGTGTATGTGTGGATCTGCGTATGGAACGGCAAAGAAAGTATATGGAGATCAATGCAAGCAGATGTTCTCTCTGCACTTCAAACGCTCGCTCTGTTGTTGGCGCCGCAACGCTCCGACAGGCCTTGCGCAAGGGGGATCAAAGGCTAATGAGACAGCCATCGCACAAACGCACCCGGCAGACCCATGAATATTGATACGGCTCTGGAGAAAGAGAGATGGAGGCGAGAGGATTTCTTCGCTCGCTGAGCTGCAGATTAAAGAAGGCAAGGGTAGGAGGGGGTGCAACTGCATGTCAGAAGGACTTTGGGTTTGAAAGAACAGCAGGGTATATGGTCAAATAGTGCACAGGTTCATGACAGGGCTCAGTTAGACTGGCAAAGGCTGAATTTGAAATGTCAGCTTAACTCCATTTTATCTTTAATTTATTAGTCAGTCAGAGATAGAACTGATCCCAACAACAAGAACTCACTATTTTTGAGTTAAAAAATGTATAAGAAATCTCAATTTACTCAAAATTAACGCTTTATCAATAAACCTGCAACATGATTTTTCTCACATTAAAACAAAAAAACTGAATAGATAAGTGAAATGTAAGACATTTATTTAAAAAAATTGGAAGTTGGTATCTTTTCAATATGAAAATCTCTATGCTGTTAAGGCAAAAAGGAAAAAAAAAAAGGCAAAGCACACATTAAAACAGAAATGTCAAACCAGACTTTTTTTTCTGGAGGAAAAATGTCATGGATACAGCAGGGATGTTCTGATTCCTTAACCACCAGACTGCGGACATCCATTTTGTTTCATACATTGTTCTGTATGATTGTCTTAAGTTGACACGTTCCTTCACAACACACTGCATTATCTCATCCTGCAGGTTGTTATTTTGTCTGCTGTTGCAGTTAACCTCCTCAGTGTCCCTCACTGTTTGCCTCAGTGGGCCACAAGAACATGAAATGTTAAATTTAGCTCCATCCCCTGCATTAAATCTGTCAGAGTCAGACAAGCTGCTTCCCCCTCTGGCTAAGTTTGTAAAAAAAAAAAAAAAAGACTAAAATCAGCTAAAGGTGACATCCAGGATTTCACCATCCACAAAACTAAAGGTAAAGATACGAAGGGATTGTGTGTGTGCATTTTTTTTAAAGGGGAAGAGTGTCATTTCAGCCCTTTCCTGCTTGTCGGCATGCAGGCAAAGAGACATTGGAAGGAGGACAAGTGAGGCAGGCGGACAGATAGGGTGAGGGAGACTGATTTTGCTAGAGGGCCGTCTGAAGCTTGTGGGCGATGCTGCTTCCATTTCGACTTGGGGTTGTAAATCAAGCCTCCCCTCGGGGGCCTATCTTCCATTCTCAGACCTTCACAACAGCTTGTTCTCCAGCCTGTGACGAGAGGGACTGTTGTCACAGCAGCCATCGATCGTGTGGGATGAGTTTGTCGGACCGGGGGATTTTACCATCCGAGCGTGGTCACTGAAGTGTCCCATCTTGTCTCTGTCTGTCTGTGGGTTGCATACTCTGTCGAATGCCAAGTCACCACAAGTTATTGTCAGCTGTGTCTCACATCGTTTCAGACTAGAAAAACATTCACTCACCAAGAAGAAAACACAGATTACAGATTTTAAGTGAATACAGATTTCGGATTATATGAATACTTGGTACAAGCCAGACATAAATTGTTGAACATAAACTTGGTAAAACAGTTAATTTTAGAAATATAGGAAATTATTTTGCCTTTTAAACCACATAGAAAGTAAAATCTGGTTTGAAAAATGCATTTTTTATTTCGTCCACATAAACGTTAGTGCAACCTCTGGGCTGTTCAGTGCAATAAAAGCCTAAAATAAGAAAATGGCTGCATATGGTAACTGCTCAAGTCAAACCAGACAAGGAAAATCAATTGATGCAACTGTTGATCACTGATTGGCACATTTGTAAAGGGAAAAACTGTAAAGCAAAGGAGCAGAGTTTATCTTCACCCTGGCTCTGGTGAAGTGGATGCAGAAAACCTAATCTTGTCTTAAAAATTTAATCAGAAATCACCCAATTCAATCAGGATTTTATATCCATATTCTGATAGATTCGTCCTCTTGCTTCCATGAGTTCAAGATTTTTCTCTATTATTGGCAGTGAACAGAAGTGACATCATACTATTGCTGAACCTTTCTGTCTTTTTGTTTTATTTTTATCAAGGCAACATCTCAGAACTTTAAACTTTAATTTAAACTGTAGCATCTACTTTCTCCCGGAAGGGTGATATAGATGCTATGCAAATATGACTATGTTGAAACACCAAACCTAAAGGCATACTAATCTGAACAGCAGAATGCTTTAATATTAAATGCAAGTCATTATGAGTTTTACACCACTCCCTGCTTCATTGGACCCCTGGTATTCGTGGAGGTTGGGGACAACAGCTGCCTGTGAATAGCTAAAATCTACAAATACTTGCTCTCCTCTAAAAATGATAAGAACTTTGTTCAAACACCATATATACCCTAATGCGCATTAGTAAGCTTAGCAGAAATTTTCTTTGCATTAACACAGAACCTAATTTCTACAGTCTTTCTTATTTTGAGTCTTGAGGGGGAAAAGCCAATGAAAATGAAGGCCACTCCTGGATTAGCTGTTTTGCTTTTGCATTTCCTTTTTGGAAATGTCTGGTTACAAACTGAACTTTCATAGTTTGATTTCCACCTGTTTTCAAAACAAAGTTGATTGATTTACTGGTGCATCTCTGACTTGGACTGGCAGTTTAATCTGAATTCAAACCTACAAACATGAATATTTAAGTTTTTTCTTTTTTTTTTACAGCATCTACATCAGACTAATCAGGTATGTAATTAATGACATCAAAGAACAACTTTCTTTTATTTTAAAGTCTTTGACCACTTAAACGTTTCTAGGAGGTATTGGTGAAAATGTTCCTCCACTGTAAATAACTAATGACAAGCACATTAGTTATTAATTATCTAAGAAGATAAACACAGCTGCTACTTCTTTTTTTCAAGTCTTTCTGTAGATCTAGATATTTTTGGTCACAATACTGCTTGTTGTGAAAATGTTTCAGCTTGACATGATTTCTTACTAAAATGTCTCAGGATTTCACTGAAATGCAATTTAGTTACAGCACCAAAGCTCTCTTATGTAACCTCTCTTTTGAATTACTGTTGAGACCAGATATTTACATGCACTCTATGAAAAGAAAACCGTTTTCTTTTCCCAATGTCAGACATTGAATTAATCAAATCAGTAACATCACCTGAAATAATTATATTTAACTACTTCTCATAGAAACTTGACTAATTTTATTTCGAATTCAGAATTTTATGCAAAGCTCACATGATCTAAATTAATTTTTTTAATGTTCTGATTGGATAGTTTATAATATTTCAGGTTCAATAGAACCACATCAAGCACTTCATCCTTGTGTGATGACATGATATTCAACAAACATAGGCTGCCACAAATGCTAAAGCTAGTTAACATGGCCTCTGACGATGGCGAAACACTTAGAACACCAAGTTGTTTCTCCGCCATTAGTACATTGATCAGGATTGATTGACAGTGATAAGACGCTCTGATTGGTTGTTTTTGACTGGGAACGTTTTATTAGATGGCAATGGAGGAGCTCAGTGTTTTCACAGATTCTGTCTCATACTGTCACGACATGGTGGCAGTTTTAACAAATGCTGTAGAAGTTACATGCTGCGGATTTAAAGACCATAAACTTGCAGTTTAATAAAAGTGAAATTAAGTTTGGCTCTTTATAGTACATTGTTACATTTGGAGGGAATGAGAGAGCCTTGCAAACATGAGAGTGTTACCCTAACGGTAAAGCAACCAGATGCAAGCATTGTGTTTTATGTGTGGCTGCAGAAAACTGATATGTTTGGCAAAATTTATGCCATAATGAAGGAAGTACATTTTGTGGAAATAATAAAGCAACACCTCAAGACATCAACCAGGTTTAACTCGGTCATGTAGTTTGAAAATCAGTTTGACCAAATATTTAAAACTAAAAAAACTCAGCATTATTTCATTATCTTGACATTTACCAAGAAAAACAAATTATGGTAATCCCAATCTAAAACAGTAACAGTTTAATCTGTCGGTGAGGAATAAAAGGTTATCTTTTAAACACTGTGAATTTAGATTTTTAGCTCTATGTTTTTTTGATTTCCCTTCAATTTAGAATCTCAAGCACATCTAACTTGGTGCACAAGTAAAAGTAAAACTTAGTCTTTTTGGCAAACCATTAGAAACTGCTGAGTTGAGCAAATAGAGCTGCATCAAAGTAAAGCAGATTTCTAAAAATAAAAATGTTAACTTTAAGAAAATCTTAAAACCCAGTCAGGTGATGCAAAATTCATAGAGGGCCATTCCAGAGGCAATGACAATGGGGTTTTAATGAGCATTGGGGCCTGAAAATATATTTAAATCAAATCAAAAGCAAATTAAATTTGAGTACTAGAGCAAAAAGTTTTCCCTCTTGCCATGATGGATTCTCTCCAAAATTGCACTACTTTAAAACCAGAGGGATGAATTATTCCATTTTTAAAAAGCCAATTAGTTGATGCTTTCATGGAAATTAGAAAGTATTTGATTTTCTGATGTCAGTTTGAATTAAAGCCAGAATTAATTACTCACATTTGACAGTATTAAGAATAAAGACACCAAATCCTTTGACATTTGTCAGGTGAATACTTAAAAAGGTAAAATCGACACATAAATTATATTCTTTCATTATCCATTTGTGTATTGGCCAAAGGAAAAGAAGAGAAATTAGATTCTTATCTAGTATTTGGCACAAAAAGCTGCCATGTAGATATAAAAGATGAATTTCAAGCTTTCCAATGGAAACATCACAAGTATATTTAAACACAAAGAAGTTAAAGTTTGCTTTGAGTGCACTGGACATTATATAAAAATATACTTAATCTGATAAAAATGACTGATATTGCACCACAGTGTCACCAGCACTTTTACGTTTAGTTTTTTTTTTTTTTTTTCTCCTCTGGCAATTTCAAAGCATTTCTTCATCTTGTTTCCTCACCCTGAAACCCACAAGAGCACACCCACTCAACCTCCCGGCCTGCTGAGAGCACTTGAAAGCAATTTTCTTTTAATCAAGTTTACTATAAAGGGCCCTCTGATGCCAGCCTCAGCAACACCTCCATTTGTTTTGTTTTGTTTTGTTTTTTCCCAACTCCATCGCTCTGAATTATATTGATTTCTTTATGAGAAGTGTAAAGTACTGTTTACTGAGAATTTGCTGTATTTATTGCTCACTCTCTCCGGTGAAGGTCTCGTTTTGCAAATACTTATATTCAGGAATTTGAGTACTCCTTTCTAGCATTAAATAATACAGTTTTCTGAATGATTAAATCTGTAAATCCTTTCCATGAACTTAAGAGGGCTGTACATTTTATAATTTGCTTTATGATATTCTGAAAACTTAGATATTTTATTAACTGCATATGAAAGAAAAGCAGCAAGGTAAATGTTACCTTTTGCTGGATAAAGACTGGTAAGTTTTAATTATTTCCAGAGTGTCAATTATATTCCACTTGCCGTAACAAATTACCTTTCCTGACTGCAGTTGAGTCAATTCACCCACTGGAAAGGAAATTGGACCAACATGCAAAGAAATAGTCCTGATTCAGTAGTTTAAAGAAAACTTACAGAATCCGTGATACCACTGGTTTATGGCTGCACCAGTAAACCAGTGTTGATCACTGGTACTGGCCCATTGATAACTCGGCATATCAAAACCAGTTTCCTGACTTTAAAGAGTATCTGCAAGTCAATCCCTCATTGATGACAAGCATTGACTAACTGAAGAGTAATAATCCTACATGAACTGAATCTCTTATTTCAAAGGGTATTACTTTTATTTAGAAAGTCTAAAGCCATTTTTTGTTGATCACAGGGAAGTTATGCAACCCAGAACCAGAACTAAACATGGAGAAGCAGCATTGAGCTTCTACGCATCACAAATCTGGAACAAACATCCAGAAAACTGCAAAACAGCTGAAACACTGAGTGCCTTTAAATCGAGACTAAAAACTCAAATGTGTAGAGTTGCTTTTGAAACCTAATCATCAAAATGTCTTGTTGATTGTGTTCAATGACTTTGTAATTTTGTTTTTTTTATGATGTAAAGCACTTTGAAATGCCTTGTTGCTGATAGGTGCTATACAAATAAAATTTGATTTGATGCAATCCAGCATATGAAGACTCTTATTTTAAAGCAAGTTTTGTTTTCAAAGTGTAAATTAATCTGCTAATTGCTAGCATGGATCCATTTGTAAAACTAAAGTATTAATATTATATGTATAGGACTAAATCTCTGGAGACTGCATCTGCTGAAAATATATTAGCAGGTCAAACATAAATTCAAATTCTGCTTGACCTCAAAACTGATCGGTCTATATCCTAAACAAGGCATTGTTTAGGATACAAACAATGCCTTGTTGTATCATAAAAAAATTGTAAGAACTAGTTCATGCTTAAGAACTGTAAAAAATCTGAAATGGATCAAGAAAAAGGAAGAAAGCTGTTGGATGTACTGAATCTTTTTTTAAATGTTCTTCTTGCAGATCACAAGAACAAGACGTACCGAGAGAGCTTCCTGAGACTGAACCTGAAGAGACTGGCTGTCCAGGACACACAGGTGAGTCTCATTGTTCTACATTTCCTTTGAGACTTGATAACAACAACCCAAGAGATGAAGTATGTAGCCAAAAATATCCAGCTATAATGTGTCAAAATGACCAGTAATGTGATCCTGTAAAGTACTACATGGTTTTAACGCTGCCTGTACAGTTTATGTGCAAAACTATCAATATAAAAATTTCACTCCCAAGTTTTTTCACTTCTCAAAAGCTCTCAGTTCATTTCATTTAGGTATAGACACAAATGAACTGAGTTACCAGGAATCTACTCTGTGCATATTTTAATTTATTCAGTTTCTTCTACTACTTTAGATTCCTTGAAATGCAGCTGGCTCCACAGTTGACCTAAATGTTACACAAACAGTGACTATTTTCTGCACCATGTTGAAATTACTGTGTAATTGTGTAATTTCCCAATACACACAATGAGCAAACCTTTTCATATAAAGTCATTAATCAAAACTACAGCTTTTATATTGAAAAATACTTTATTTAAGTCTACAAAAACTTATTAGAAAAGGATTTATTTTTCTCTAACAATGAGAAAACATTCAGCCAAAGTTTTCTTCAGTACATGAAGCATTGAAATTGCAACCTACACAGCTGCTTGCCTAATGCGTTTTAATGAAACTCCCCCACAAAATAAAAAACACTCAGCTGCTTTAAAGTAGTTTAGCCAGGAAAAATGAAAAATGAGAAAGGAATAAAACCCTTAAATAGCTTTATGTGCATTATTAAAAGCACAGTGCCTGAGCTTTTTCAATAAGTGGAGAAAGAATAAAAGCTTAGATTTTATTTTAGTATGGCTTTTCTGTTTACAGCTTCCATCCTGTGTTTGAGTTTCCTTTTTTCTGCATCCCAGTTTATTTTCAGGAGAAAATGGTTTTCAGAAAAAGGCCAGAGATGTACTGATAAACTGAACCTTCTTCGTAGGTATAATGCAGTCTTGAACTGAAATGCTGAGTTGCATTGGAACTTGCAGTTTAAGGGAAAAGTAAACCATGACCTGATACCAAGAGAATAAAGTAGAAAGGAATACAAGAAATACCCATGAAATCAGGGTAGTGTTCACATTTATTGATTTATTGTATTGATACTTGATATTTATTGTATTGAACTTTACCACATTTTGTCTATGTTTAACAGATAATTGTGGAGGTAAAATTTGCTTTATAACATGATATTCTAAACGAAATCCAGCACCAGCTGTCGTCTGATAACGCTGGTTCAAAAACAAACATACATTTTATTTAATTTTACTGTAAATACAGCAGTTTTGAGAAAGACTGAGAAATATTTTTGGAGAACACCAGTGAACAAATGGCGCCATTCAATCCATCACCTGAAAATCGAAAGCGTATGACGCGACTGCTAACCTACCAAGACATGGCGGTCCACCTGAACATGTAGTCTGGTTAAGAAAAGGGATAATCAGAGAAGGTCAAGCAAGAATGCCAAAATCAACGAAGGCTGACTGATGGAGAAAGCAACGAGAGCAACAAGCTCAAAGTGAACGTATTTTCTCCCGGAGATAGTTGTACAGGAGAGGATGATGTGAGCGGAGTGAAATATCAGCCTCTCAGAGCACACGCTTAAATCTCGTGTTTTGTCAGGGTTTTTAATGATGCTACGCTCGGTAAGCTCAGGTTGCTTCGTGTCGGCACTGACCCTCACGGCCAATCTCTGGTAACACCTTTCCATCTGTGTTAATGAGATGACTCCACTCCGTCTACGGGTCACAGTGATATTTACAGAATCCGTTGTTGCAGCAGAGATCCACGCCTCCCTGTGGCGCTCCCTTGTCTCATTTGCATTGCTTTCAGACTTCCCCTTCCTGGCGTTCCCTCCGTTTTATCCCTCTCGCCTAGCTCCTCCGTGATCGACAGGCTCCTTCACACTTCTCTTCAGTTTGTATCGCACATGTTAATTAAAGCCTCTAATTAGCTTTCTCCACTAAAAGGCCGCATTAAATCAGAGTTGGAATGGCAAATGATTCCTGGCATTAGCATAATTGTGTTTTTGAAGTGGAAAGACTCAGGCATTAGGGATTTTTTGTTTCAGTGATTTGTTGTTTGTGGCTCGGCGCCTAAGGGGCTACTGGAGGTTGGTCGGGTGGATTGTGGGGCCGGGGGACCCTACAGGGGCCCCAAACACTAATGAGGCCTGCTACACTCTGATGGAGCAGATATAGTGGAAAAAACAATGCTGCGACGCGTTGCCGTGAGGTTCTTGGAAGATTGCATCAGAGTGAAAAAGGACACCTGTGGTGTCTGTGTTTGACAGAGGAACAGAAAAATAAAGCATCTGCAAATTTTACCCTCACCTATGTTACCTGGTTTGCTTAGTTTTTAAGAAATTGCATCATGGAGCAATGATTCCAGCTGTCGTCTTTTCCTTGAGTACAGCACAAAACACAACTAGTTTAAAGAAGACAAGGACTCACCTCTGAAAACGTGCAGAAAAATATCCAAATCTGACTCAGACTGCTGTCAGATTCTTTTCAAGGAAAACTTTTCTCTCATTTGATGTACACCTCATTATATTCGTGAACAAGTAAGTGCAAAAAGCAGCAGAAGCAAAAAATTTGGATTTTCTACTTAAGTTTAACTGACCCTGGTGGTTACATCATAGGCCATAAATTTACAAAAAACTGTCTAATTGAATCTGTGTGTATTGTTTATGTTTAGCTACAAACTATTCACACTGTAGCAGAACAAGGTGCTACAGAAATTAAGAAAAGTAGGAATTTGAAAACAATATTTGCTTGTTTTCTGCCAACAGTGGGCAGATCTTTGAAAAAAACATCTGCACCAGCAAATGTTCGTGGTGGACTGGTGCCTGTTTCCCTCAGACTCCGGGCGAGAGACAGAGTACACCCTGCAAAGGTCGCCCATCTGGACAATATAGAGGCACACAGGACAGACAGCCATGCACACACATTCACACGAGGGCTTATTCATGCACAGGGAGAATATGCAAACTACATGCAGGAAGACCGCAGGCTAGGATTCGAACCCAAGTCCTTCTTGCGCCAAATGTTCTTGGCTGCTTATAACCTGATTATCAATGTTTGCTACCCTGCAGGAGTTTTGGAAAACTATTTAGATGCTTTGAACAGTAGACTAGGTAAAGTTGTGGCATCAGTAATAATGTCCACGATAAAACATGCTGCAGTGATAATTACTTTGGAGCCAGTTTGTGTGAAAAACGACAGCAATAGCGCTCTGCTGAAGGAAAATGCAGAGAAGGTAAATCGTGTTTGCATTTACAGAGTACAGTACTGTTTCTTGTTTGTCCTTGTGCTGCACTTTGAACTGATTTGTTGCTGAAATGTGCTTTTACAAATAAAGTTGACTTTATTATATTAATAGTTCTACCCACAGGCCTTAATAATTGCCTGTCAATACATGTAAATAGTCCAACTCACAAAATGGAACCTGGTGCATTTTTGCTACCTTTTTTGTGTTACATGTGGACCATATTTGTTGATTGCTAAACAATTACATGCCTATTTTGCAAATGCCAAGTCTTGATTTGCGTGCTCAAGACACCAAACAGCAAAGCACTTTCAGTCAGGAACAAAGGCTAAAGAAGTGGAAAAATTAAAACATGTAGAGTGTGCCAAAGAAAACAAGATCTGAAATTGTTCTGGAAGAATGTTTTGCTTAGCCATTCTCAGAATCTTTTAGAGTTTGGCATAAATTTCTTTATCATTGCCAGCTACTGGTGAACTATAAGTTTCACCAGAAATTAGATTAGAATTTTAAATCATAGCCAAAAACAAGTACAATTTTAATTTAAAAGAAATCCACAGTAAAAAGCTCTATTTGATAAAATAATTCTCACATGCATGTTAAAGAGCCACTGGCAACCAGCTAGTTTATCAAGAATGAAATGGTAAGAAGATATGAAATTTAGTACAATAAGTATATTAATTTCAAAACTAAAGCTAAAATTATGTTTTTGCTATATGACTATAGAAATTAGAGATAAAAACATTGCAACTGTTTCAGTACTTTATTTTAAATAAAAAAAAGTTCAGCCATTTTTGCTTTATTTTTCATCTAGAGAATTTCATACATGGGCAACTCTTGTCGCTAACCTTTTGGGATGCTTAGTGGGCACTTTCCCCATCACATGGGGGTTTGGTAAGAGTCCTTTAAGTTTCAGGAACTCAGAAGGTCCACTATAATTGACTCCCAGTAGAAAACACAAATTTTTGTGTTATTGCTCCCCAAGCATTTGACTGGCATTGTGTGCACAGTGATACTGCAGACCAAATCAGATGGATGTGCTGTATATTTTCCCTGAAGTCTGCATGAGGAATTGCCATGAAGTTTCTGCAAATTCTATTTGACCTTAATAATCTTTGCATCTGCACTGAACACTGCAAATCCTTCCTAATGCAAGAAGAAATGATCAAAAACAAGCCTCATGTGTCATTGAGCTATAGTGAAACATCCCTGCCAAGTTGGCGAGACTTTCTGAATCCACTCACTTATTAGTGTGAAACTCTTATGCCCCAGGTTATATTCTTTTTTTGTAGTGTGGCACATATGGATTTACAGCTGATTGCCACTGTGCACATCCTCACCTATCAAACATGAGTGAAGCTGTCACCAGCCCATGGATTGCGCCTCCGGGTAGACATAATGTACTTTTCAGAGTCTTCCTCTGGGCAAGCCTAGCTCTGTGCTGCTGTGGTGAAATTATTCACGGTGAACTTGCCTTCCCAAAGGCGCGGCGGCGGAGCGGTGACAGTTTGGGGCTTGTGTGATAGCCAGGAGTGTTGTTATATGAGTTATTATTGAGCCAGCCAGATATACGGAGGACAATGTGGCACATTTTCACTCCACGGCCTTAAATCTGCTTCAGGCATGAAAACCCATTAAGATGCGTCGCAAGAAGCAGAAAAAGGGTTGAGGAAATGATGTAAGGAAGAGGAACTGGGGATGAATTCTTCTTCATAAGGATGCTTTTAATCTAAATGTTTATTATTCGATTCTTTTTCTCTGAACTACTGCAGCCAGTTGAAGGACATTCTCCTTTGTTCCTCAGGAGACTGATGTAATTATCTGGAATATATTCTTAACAGCAAAAATGCCATGGTTGGTAATCTGTTTAGAAATGGAAAATCTTTGAGAATTTAGAAGAAAAGTGGGAGTTGGGGAGGAGGATGAAAAACCAGGAAAGACCAGCAATGTCAAACAAATATAGAGGTTTCAGTTACTGCCAGACTCATTTTAGAAACGTCTAACACTCATTATGTCCGTTTTACTGGTGCTGATAGTCAGAACTCAGTAGGAGATCAAACCAAGGGCACCGCTGGAGGCTTGAATTATACACCAAGAAATTCACCTTCTGTGACCTGACAGCATTTTATTTGTAGTTTCTCTAGCTTTTTGCTGCTTCACTTAAGTTTAAAAATCGAACTGAAAAGATGTCCACATTTATTTTTCTTCTCCATCTGCATGCATTGGATGTGCACAATCAGACCAGTGTCAGTGACTTTCAAGTCCCATGTTTTAGTTGAATGCAGCTTACGTTTGTTGGGCCAAAGTTTTGTTTTCATTTGCTGTTTGGGTAAAGTTGGGGGTAAGATTGTGGCTGTGGGTGGAATGTTTTCTCATCTTGTTAGAAAACATAGTTTTCTTTGCCTCCACTCTGAAAACACATTTTCCAGTTAGTGAAAGTCACAGCTTTACAAAAAAAGAAAAAAACTGTAATAGCGGTAAATTGTTTGCACAAGCGTGTTGTCAGTTCTACCAAGAAAACAAGAACAAAAATGTATTTAAAACACAGGCAAAATGCCAAGCAGTGCTGTATCTGTTTTTGGACCAATAATGGCTCATCGTGACTAATCCACGATAAGTGTGGTATTTTCCTCTTAAAGGAAATTGACACTAAGAGATCATTGATGAGTCGACTGAAATGCTTAGGTACACACAAAATGAACTTGCAATAAAGCATGATTATTTTGGGATCTTACTGATTGAATTTACTTGAATAAATGGCCTGAAGACCGGAGTAAGTTGCTAGTGTCAAGATGCAATAAAATATTTCACCATTTATCAATTTACTTTTCCTATTAACAACATTAAAAATCAAGTATTTAAGAATTTAAATAGTTTCAGCTTTATGAGTTGCAGTTTTCATGAAACTAATCTAGTCTTTCTCTGTCAGTTATGATTTATTTACATCAAAACTAAGTGGATTTGTGGGGCTAAAGACCACAAATATTTACTTGATACCAAAGTTTCTTTAAAAGCTTCTCAAAAACCTTTATGGCCCATTGAGATAAACCACTACTTAGTACAAAAAAGTGAATTAAACAGTACAGCCAAATTGCTACTGATCTCTGAAGTGAGTTAAGTCACATTAATACCTCCCAGTTCAGTTTGCCATTTGCTTGACCTTGAAACCAGTTTTGACATTCATTGTTGTTTTTGTTTTTCTAAAGTTATGGTAAACAAAAATCTTTTTCTTATTTTTTTTCTGTCTCTTTTTTTTAAATCAAAGAATAAATACGTCTTTTCCAGAGAGTGGCGCCATGTACACAACATGTATTATATTCATCTTATACTGCATTAAATTCATTGTGATCAGGTTTGGCTGCCATTCCACAGGATGATTATAGCATCCCGTGGAATGGCAGGGTGTCTTCACTGCTAAAGAAACTATTTACATTCTGTTATTTATCATTCTAAATTAGTCCATTTATTCTATATAGATGCTACCAGCACTGATTACAGTAACTTCAGGATGTTGAATATTTGGAGTGCTAGTTCTACTGCCAGATTATTTCACTTGTATGTCTTTTATGTCTTGTTATAAGTGAAATGATCCTAAAGTGGAACTAATATTTTTAATCAATATTAAGCAGTTATTGTCTTAAAATAAGCTCATATATCTCACTGAAAAGTTTCTTGTAAGTTAGTTTTATCTTATTTCAAGTGTACTAATATATTTACTCTCAAAATTAGACCAAAAGTACTTGGTAAGATTTTGTACTTTTGCTTTATTTGGGAGTTGAGGAATCACTATATGGTCATTTAATAAATATTGAGTATTTTATACTTGTAAGTTAATGTCTTAACACTAGAATTTAAATAAACCATGATGTTCTTACAGGTGTATGTATCAGCATCTTTACAGGAACAGAAGTAATTTAGGTGAAGTCTATTTTGGTTAAAAGGATTATATCTAAGTTATCAACAAATCAAAACCTAAAAAAAAAAATAAAAAAAAATCCACATGGAAAATTTTATCTGCCAAATTTTCTTGCAAATAACAAGAAAGCAGGTTGTTTTCTTAACATTAAATTAAGATTAAACACCTGTCTATGGAGAAATATTGTGAACACATAAAAAAATGAATCCATCCATCTTTTGAGCAAAAGCATATCAGCTAAATTAAACTAAGCCAGCTGAAAAATGTGAGGCACGAAAATAAACTGATACTTTCGCTTCAAAATTCCCAGTGCCTCAGTGAATATAGGCAGCGATCCGAATATCAAGATAGAAATACGGCAGATAAACACACTCACCAATGGCAGCCCTGATTGAGTGCAAGTGTCTGTGTTGGCGGTCAAGGTCAGCTGATAATGGGAGAGATTGAGGACGGGATGATGCGGCGGGGGGTCGGCAGCAGTCTCAGGTAATGAGATTTACAACCCTGAGCTCTTGCTGCACCCCTTTCTCTCCCCCTCATCCCTCACCTAACATGATTTATAGATCTAATAGACGTCACCGCTCTCACCTAAGATAGAGGCCTCACATTATCGCTGAGGGAAAGTAATCTGTTCAACAGGGCAAGATTATAGAGACAATTTTACCGTGATGTTCCTGATCAGACCTGGTAAACTGATATTCCTGGGCGTCCAAGGAAGAAGTTAGTTTGGCAACTGGCTAGCAGTAAAGATGAATTAATGCAAAACCATCAGTTTTAATAAAACCATAAAACTGCATTGATCATTACGTTTTATCACAGGTAAACCAATAAGACAACATTATGACCAGCACAGGCACTCTCAGAGGTAATGACTATACAGCCACATTCACAGCAACAGCATCAACTTCTAGGACAAAATGTTCTCCTGCATTTAATATATCCCATCCACCAAATGGTGTGATGATGATATTTGGTGTTATTTACTTCACCTGTCAGAGGTCATAATGTGATGCATTGCTGCACTATAGTTATGTGAAAAGGGTGAACTGAAGATAACCCAGACTTTTCTCGTTCTGGTCTAAATGTAACCAAGCTTTTTCCTGGACCCCCTAGTCATTTTAACTTAATACAGGTAGTGGTTAAATGTTCCAGGTCATCACTTTAGGAAGCTGGTGTAAAAACAACTATACTGAGTCCTTTAAGGGAAAAGATCCAACATCAATATTCTCAAATAAGACTTTTGAAATTTGTAAGTCTTTAACAGACCGTCATGGTTTAATTTTGGTCCCTAAAACTTTACTAGAATGTCCAGATTTATCTGCACTATTCACTCATTTAGCAAAAAAATGAATACCCAAACAATTAGTCGAGTAAAACTAAACCAAATTGACTTAGAAATCTGTGTATCTCAGGCAACAAACCCAATATGTACAACGGATACAACACAAATAATAAAATTTTTAAAAAAGTAGCAGGATGTATTGTAAATTAAAATTTATCCAATAACAGAAATCTACACAATTTAGCTTCAGCCTGAAATGGATATCTTCCTTCAATCCTTTATGCAAATCAGGTGGTTGGTCCCTTCATAGATCCAGAACCACTGGTTCTGACTTTATTCTGAAGGTTTAAGCTTAAACAAACTTAATGAACTCTTAAAAACTCTGAGTCACTTTAATGTTCACATGCTATTTTGAGCTTAGGAAAACCACAGACATCCAGAGGTGTAGTTGCAATGACAATCTTACAATTTGTTTCTCTTCAGTCTATCCTGCAGAGAGAGGATTTCTCAGGTGTCTCCTCAAGATGTAAATTATTCAAATAGATAAAGTTCTAGTTTTCAAAGCATTATTTCTGAAAACAAGAATTTTAGTTTTTCTTCTTCTGATCTGACTCCTGTTGTTTTCCTGTTGTGTATTTAATGTCAACCTTTGTCAGGGACTATTATATTCAATGGTGGTGTCCGCTGTCAGCACGGTCATAAATCTGGGCTGCATGTTTTGAGCAGGCAGACCTCCATGATATTTATGTCCACAGATGCAAATTTGTCATATTTGCTTCATCACTTTATCCTTAAATGTACGGATGGAGGTTGACACTCCAGGGATGGGGTATCCCATCAGCGACTTAGTGGGCCCTTTTTTGGAAATACTTAGAGTTGAGATGAAGAAAATACCAAAATGGTCATTTTGCATTGTTACAATAGAAGAAATCTGAGGAGAGAAATGAGTTCTGAGCTTTAAAGAGAAGCAACAAGCTACAAGAAGCTGCTCAAATGAATTATTTTGAACTTACCAACTCCATCCTCCATTAAATATGGAGGATCCGTACATTTAAGGATAAAGTGATGAAGCAAATATGACAAATATGTAGGATCTGTAATGTTGGCAGCCTGTTGGCTTCCAACACTGTGCCAATATGTTTTTTCAACACTGTCAGCTAGAAATTTCAGACTGCTGTTCCTGTTGGCAGTGCTGACTGCTCTACCAACAGTAAACATTTGGTTGGTGACATTTTAAAGTTGTTAAAAGTTTCAATGTTCTTGACTTAATTTCTTCCAAATGGCATGTTCCTGTTTTGTTGAGCTGCTTGTCTCTTATACACACACACAGTAATTCGTCAAAGTTTTATACCTCAACAAATCCGGAGTTCACAGTAACAGGTGTTTTTTTTAAATTAGTTTTCAGAAACAATCTTTGTACCTGCCTTTTTATTGTCTGTAGTTAAGATGAAGCAGCTCTGCAGAACACAAGAATGTGACTAAAGATACAAATTGATCATTTTACTCTGAATATGTAATGATCAAGACTGTAAAACGGTGTAACGAATCAGCATAACCAAAAATGACTTAAAAGTTGAGTAAAGGCATTCTGAATTTCTAAACGCTCGTACTGAAGGATAATTACGTTCAATTTTGTGATTGCAACAAAAACAAGTGGATCAGAGCATGCCTAAATTAAGCTGCTTTTCTCCTAATATTTGATTTAACAGATATTTAGTGAAGTAATGTTGAATAACATTTCCTCATTATAAAAAAAACAGAATAAGTAAGGTTATGAATTTGTGAAAAATCAGAACCTGGAAACCAAAGGTGCTGCCACTAAGAAATAATGAAATTATTTAGGCGTGCGATGCTCTGTGCTGCTCCGTTCTTACTAACATGACATTCAACTGAAACAAAATACGGGCTGCACTATTGTTCCAGTACACTGCACAGACCAGCTGAGGCACAGCAGCAGTGAGGGTGGAAGCCACTGAACTCGCTGCTCATTACCAGAACAACCTCTCCTGCAGCAGCACAACAACCGAGGAAACAATCGGCGTCTGCTCAGTTCTGTTTATTGGCTCTTGTGTGCAAAAACACAACAATATGGTGACGGCCAGATTGCCCTCCAGTAGACGCAGTGTTAATATTTGCACCAAGTCCGCAGTACGTGTTGAAAATTGTGCTAGATTGGATTTCGGGTGCACAAACATCCCCCTTCAGTTGTTTGTTTTCTAATGCAGTCTCCCATCTTTGTGTACTTTGAGAATTAAACCAATAAGCCCCCCTGCTAAGCTGAGGCGAGCCGTTATTGATGTGCTGCCTTTTTATTGTCTGGAGTTTATTCAGTTCATATTTATTGTGTCTGCCTTTGTGCCAAGAAGCATTTACTCTGAGCAGAGCGACTCAGAGGGGCTCAAAGATCCACAAACAGCTGTGGAGTTTCAGGCAGCAATATGTTCTGTTAACAGTTTCAGACGAGTGTTTTATTAAATTTTCAGTTTTTCATTAAAATCCAACATTTAGTGGAACAATATGATTAAAACAGCAGCTTAAGAGACATTTTGACATTGAAAAACATTAATTTTAGACAGGAAGAACTCCAGAGCATTTAAAGGCTGTTTACACTTTACCAACATAGCTCATTTTCTCACATAAAGTGTGCAGAGACATCTCTGCAGTCTATTTGAGTAAGCGATGCCAGATTGCACAAAGAAATGACTAATGGTGCAGAAAATGCAATTTAGGTCCCAGCCTTCCATCATTAAATTTTTGTTTCATCTTTTTTTTTATTTTTCTGTGGAAACGACGTTTGTTGTGGACATAAGTCATGTTCTGAGAAACACAACCAACTCTGCTTCTCATTAGAGTTAGATTTTAATAACCATAGACCAAAAAACTGCACATAAAAAAAAACACAAAACAGCTATTAATGTTATAATTATTTAAAACTCTCCGGCTGTAAAAAATTATACGTACACATCTATACGTTGGATGTGGAATACAATATGATGACAACTGACCTGGATCTTTGGGATGGTGGTGATGAATATGGTTCAATTATTATTATAGTCAAAGAGTTGATGGTGTAGCAATTTATGGAGAATGTATAACAGGTTTTTTTTAAGTCATGTTTTTTTTAACCAATTTATGCAGATTTAATTGAGACTCTGCTTTTAAATGGTGAATGTGAGTATATTTTCCCAAATCAATTCATAGATTTAACTCAATTGTAAACAATACCTCAGAAGTGTTAAGAAGTTTCAAACATCTCCTTAGCAAATTAACAAGCTGAAATATTATATACAACAAAAAACTGCACTGAACTTTTAAAGTAATTTCATTATTTCTCTATGCATTTTATTGTATCTACCCAAATCAATTGCTTTAGCAAGGAAAATTATAAACGGTTCCTCAGGATCTTCGTGTCCTTGGAGATATCTGCCAAAATGTTCTCTGAGAGAGGCCTGCTCCTAAAGGGTTTAGGAGCTGGTATTAATTTTGCTCGTTTGTCAGCCACTTAGCTCTTTCACCTGAGGAAACATTCTCAGCTGTGAGGACAATAAATAGTGCTGTCAAGTGTCTCAACAGTTTTAAGCACGATGGAGAAAATGCACCATTGATTTCTCAGCGGTGTAATGCTGCTTTATTAGTGCAAAACTAAAGGCACACATTTTTCCTCTTGTTTATTCCTCTGCCGGCAGAATAACGAGTCTTCTGAGCTCCAAGTGAACCATGAATATCGGGGAATTGCAGCGATAATCCACATGCAGACAAAGAAACTAAAGGTGATGCAGAGGACGGCTAAGGAAACTCTAATGTCTTTTTGCATCCCGAGGCATTTTGTGAGCGTACATTTTGTGCAGATGAGTTGAAGCTTCTGTATTCTATTCATTAATTACCACACATATTATAATATCTACCAGCTGGTATAGAACATAAAATGTAACAGGACAAGTGTTGTCAGTGAGAGCTTAAAATGGCTGCTGAAAGTCAGAGAACTGGAGCTGCACCAAGCTCAGCAGACGGTGGACAGGCTTGTGGTTGGATGGCTGAGTTCGAAGGCAGCAGCTTGTTAGGATGGAAATGGATTAGCAAGAGGCACAATGGGAGTCTTAGGCATGTCTGTGGTGTTGTGTTAAAGCTCTGCCTATGTTGCCCGGGCTGCTAGACTCATTTATGCCCAGCGGTGCATGTGGCAGCCAACTCTCTCACACACGGCGCTTTTCTAATTGCCACGGTTTCTTCTGCGCTCGCAGCCCAGCCTCCATTCGGCATCCATCAGAGCCATGAATTAACCTGCAGCGCGGCACAAATGTTCTGTTTGTCACATGCAGCTGCAAGTAGAATTATTTCTACCAACGTCGCTGTGTTACATTGTTGAGGATACTGAAGAAATTTTACACACAAATGAACAATTTTTTTACGATTTAATTTTCTCTTACCATCAAATCCAAACTGCATAGAAACACATTTTATTTTGTGAATCTAAGCTAGTAGAAAATCATTTCAGATCTGATCTCACAACTTTGTAAACAAATAGAGCAACACATTTAAATGGTAATTTAAATACTACTAAAATGAAAGAAACAATGGGTTTTTTGGCATGAGGTTTCCTCAGTTTTTCAAAGATTACCCATCTTGTTGATGACTGAAATGTTGCAAATACTTTTTGAAGTGTCTCAGACAACTACAATTAAGATAATAAAGTGACAGATTTTCATTTAGGTCACCTTGCATTCATTATAGTATAAGAACATATGGAAACCCTGTGGAGATGCCAGGAAAGCTAAAGAATCCACACAAAAACTTATTCAAAGGAAGGATCCAAAGAAAACAACCCAGTAGTGTCTGACTGACAGGTGATGACTTAGAAGTGAGGTAAAAACAACATCACAGCACCACTTTGAACTTAAGCTGTTACTACAAAGGAAAAACTCTGGGTGTTGCCAAGCTCTTGGTTTAGAAAAAGAGAGAAATGTATTTACTCTTTCTAAAAAATCCCAACAGCAACTTGTATATCTTTGTTTACATGTTATTGATCCTGTATAATCTAAAGAAACCAGTCTAGAATTGATCTACCTTGCTTGTATCTCCTGCCTCAAGGTTTGCACAAACTAATAAAATCCTATCAATAAGTCCTGTTGTGACATTTAGGGATGTGTTGCTTTGACATAGTGAAATTGCTTTATTTTTATTCAATACTTAAGCTCCAAATGTAGGGATCTACAAACCTGTTTTGTTTGTTTTTTGTAATAGGTGGCCAGATGGGGGGCCTGTGGTACACCAACATAAAAACCATTTAGGTTTATTTATGTAGGAGGGGGCAGGTCTGGGAGGGATATCCAAACATTCACAAGAACTTTAAATAACAAAGGTTACACTTGTATAATACTTTGACATACATTAAAAATGCTTCTAAAACTGCCTGGACTAGTAATATTTTTATAGAGTAGCAACTGCGCCTCTCCCTTTCTCCAACTTCTACCTGTCCCACCATAATTGTGGACTGCTAAGGCCTTTTGAAATCTCCAACTGGGGTTTTTTCAAGATCACCCATCTTCTCTTGCCCTGCTGAGAAAGCCTGCCCACAGCACAACACTGCCATTGCCCTGTTTTACCATCATAATGCAGTTCATGCTCACCTGAGGGATATTACTTCTCTGCTTTGACGATTCCTATAGAAATATTTTGGGAAAGTCATTTTCTGCTTCATTTTTTGCTGTACAAATGACACAAGTTGCCACATTTTAAGAAGCGGTTTATATGACTGTTTCTCAGGTAGAAGAGCACCAAATGTGTTTATGGTCACGGCTCAAGTCCTGAGTATGTGCAGGCTGGGTAAATGAGGACTGACAGGCCCCTAATGCCCTCTGCAGCGAATAAATGGATAATCTGGAATCCTGTTGTGATGCCCCCCACCCTCCTTCGTCCTGTGTCTGAGATGAGACACAAAGCCATCTGAGCACTCCAATGACACAGCCAAAGATTGATTTTCTGTGTGTGCGTGTTTGTGAGAGACAGAATGTCAGAAAGATGAATTTATTCACTGGGTTTCACAGTATCAGGCAGACCATTTACATATTTATTTGTCGAATTAGGATGCGGTGACAGTGATGTTATTCCATTGCTCCCTCCATGGTGTCACTTTGGGAGGTTTTGCATTTGCCTGAGACCCCAAAAAAAAATGGCAGGGGCACACATCATGAAATTTGAATTCATCTTTAACCCTTCACATTTTTATCTCTGTTTAGAAATAAATTGACATGGTGAGATGCACATGGAGAGACCTGCTGTTACGATAAGATCTGTCCACCTTTATTATTGTTGTCATGGATCTCAAAGGCAAGTAAAAGTTAAACTTGTGATTTGGCAATTGCTCCTAAATCAGCCTCTGCTAACTTTTCTGGCACTGTCTTTAAATTGCACCTGTTAATTTGCAATACAATTAAGTAAAGCCATGTCAAAAATAATAAATGTAAATTTAAGAGATTAAGTTGCATTTGTGGTTTATGCTGAACTCTTCAACCCATATTGATTGTAGGTTTCTCAGCTTGTATCTTGGTTGTAGCCTTCACATGGGAACCGATCAGCTAATTGTTGCGTTAGGTGTGAAAAAAAAAAGATTGATGGTTTCCAGTGTTTTTGAAACAAAGTAAAGTGTGGCATGCACTTTTGATCGAGAAAGATAGAGAAGTGTAATGAAATAAAAATCCCCACAGAGGGGATAGACTAGTGGGTAAGTCACGTCCAGCTGCAATGCTCTTATCAGGTGGGGATTTTCTGGAAGTGTCAGTCGGTATAGGAAGCCTTCAAGGCTCTCAGGGAAAAGGGGATGCGGCGGTAGTGACAGGGCTATCTTCCTCTGACAGCCCAAAGACCTAAAACCGGATGGCTGGGACAGATAAGGCTCTGTAGGCGGAGAACACGCACAAGCGCACAACACACAAGCACATGAGCGCACGGATACACACCCACAGCGCTGGCATTCACTTTGCATGAACAAATTCCCTATTGCCTGACCACTCGCTCATTCATTCACTTATATGCACTGACACACACACACACACACACACACAAACTGGTTCCCTGTCTGCCAGCCAGCGAGCCTTCCCATTAGCTCTGCTGCAGTGTGCTGGGTGAGGAGCGCTGGGGCGAGAGACATCAATTTGCTTCCTCTAATGCGCTCGCTGCCCCCACAAGACATATTGATTATTTCTTCCCCGCAAAGCGACAAATAGCAATTTCTGGGGCATAATGGAGATAGATGGTTGGTTTATAAGAAGCCCCCAAAGAAAAGTTGTAAAAGAGGGGGGGTGGGTTGTTGGATGGCGGACGGCGGGAGTGGGCCGTGGATGGGAATGCTCACGCTTTTTCCACACGTTATTTGCCCGTCTGTCTCCCGTCTTTTAACTTGACATCACTTTTTCATAACACTGCCCCTTTCACCTGAGGATAAACAATTAAACGGAAAACTCCATGAGAAATAAAGCGGATAAGGATTGAACTAAATAAAAATACATGGTAACAATATATTGTTGAACCACCAACAGCACCAATAGGTATTCATTACAGTCCACAGGATCATCACCTCCTCTCGTTTTTAATGGGTGGACTGCAGAGAGCAGCTGCTGCCGCAGTGTTTGCTCTGTCTCGCCCCCTACCTCCATTTCATCTACCACATATCTCCTTTGTTGTCATCACTGTGACTAAATCCATATGTTGCTCTTATGAGATGAGAAATATTTGATTTGGGTTGAAGTTTGTCGTAAACCTTGAATACTTATTTATAAGGAATGGGGTGTATTTTATGTGGCAGACCAAAATAAAGTAAAGCACTGAGGTGGAAAGAAATGATGCAGGTTTATTTTAGATTTGAGAGCAGAAGGTTCTTGAAATGATCCTCCCTTGGGTCAATCGTATGTAAACTATCCTTCACTGCAGGTCTTCAGGCATGTCTCTTCCAGCTTTGCACATCTAGAGACACATTCTTGCCTTTTCTTCTTTTGCAAAAGGATCCATTTTCAGATTGGAAAAAGAGCATCTGAACATCAGTTCACAGATCTTTTCAGCTTCTCAACTGGATTAAGTTGGTTTTGAATAGTTTGACACAAGAATATATATAATATATTCTACTGGAGCTTTTTTGTATGTTTAGGGGTTTTGTCCCCTTTCCTCCATACTCGGATCTTTTTTTTTTTTAACAAATTTAGTTCTTCTCATCACTTAGAACGACTGCAGGAACACCATGTTTCATTGTGGAGAACATGTTCTGTCTAGTTTGAATCATGTTTTAAACATGTTTTGCAAGTGTGAACGTTTACTTTAAGCCTTATCTATCCAAAAAATCCTCATCATTTTTGCTATGGCCATTTTTTATAGCTTTTAACAATTTAATTTAAATTTTTTTAAAAAAGGTATATCTTCTGCCTTTCTTGCTTTGTAGTTGTTCTATTGGTGGATTTCCACACCTTAACCTGTTTGCTGTGCTGTGTTGACGTGGTTGAATGCTAATCTATGCCACACAAACAGATTTTTATTTGTAATAATTCTCAAAACCTTGTATTTCCTGCTTCTTTCCTTATGTTGAGATATCACATAAAACCCTAATAAAACACATTATTTGCAGTTACAAAGTTGACAAAATGTTAGTTCTAGAGATACAAATGATTTTGCTTGGTTCTGTATAAGTATAATTTATCCCCATATGTGGATGCCGCCTTTATCAGAAATATTCTCCAAAGTTGCGTCTGCTATTTTTACACATATCTGCCGTGACCTCAAATAGCTCTCCTCCATCAGAGCTAAGTTTATTATATAACATCCTTCCTGTTTTGAGGAAGCTGATAACTGCCAGCTGAGGAAATCATTGTTGCTGCAATCTCCAGGTAACAAATGAAGAGGTTCCCGTCTGCTGCTCACCCAATGCTCGGAAATGTAACTTAATAACTTAGCTGCAGAAAACAGTTTCTATCCAAAATTATCTGTTCACTGCTGATAAGTACCAACAATAATCCAAGATCTTGTAGATCTAACACACGCACACACTGCTTTGTCACATAAACTCTACTAAGGCCCAGTGAGTGTGAAGTCCTGAGCCGCTTGCCGTGTGAGCAGATGGTTTAAGTTCAGGCCGACTCGCCCTGAGGAACTCTAAGTAAATATTTGACTGCTGGTGCTTAAATTAAATTCAGTCTATATTCACTTTACTCTGCCAAATCCTTATGTGAGTGAAATGTGGTGCAAGCATGATTTTCTAAGATAAGAACAAAAATCCAATTAGTCAAACACAGGGAGGTCTGGTTTTAGTGAAAAAGTGGGGTTTAAAAACGAGGCAGCAACTCTGTTTGGATGGCCCTGGCTTTATTTTTGAGCTTCTGATAATTATGGTGATTTAAGTTAACATTTCACTTTTTTTTATAATTCATAGATGACTTTATTCAGACCATAATTTTTAAGAAAGCGGATATATACAAAAATATTGCTACAAAAGGGTCTCAGTGAAAATTATTTTTGAGCTGTTTCAGCAAAATGTTAATTTGTCTTTTTATTTATGATGCAGCAGCAAGTTTTATACGATTTATCCAACATTTATCCTTACCAAGCAAACTCTTCCTGCAAATGCAGATATTGCATGGTGGAAGAAATCCCACTTAATGCAAGCTTGCTGAGTATTTAAGCACATTTACTTATAGTTCAGGCACAGAAATTTAAAGGAGCATTGTGTTGGACTTGGTGACATCTACTGGAAATGATATGGATCTACAAATCAAAATGCTCTCTAGTTCAAAATTCAGTTCAAACACAAAAAAACCCTCATTTACACTTCATTAATACATTTTTTTAACCTTCATTTATGTTCCAAAAATGAATTAGTGCATGTTTATTCACCAGATAAGAGATGGATATTGAAGTTCCTCAGTTAAGAGTTCATTAAGAACCATGAATTTAATAGTTTTTCATGAAACGGTGAACTTAAACTGTAACCAGCCTTATTTTCTATTAATAGACGTATAAAGTTTAAGTTTTTCTTTGGCATTACAGAAGCAATTATTAATCTAAATTTAATGTAGTTTCTTTTGCAGCAATGTGGAAAAATTACTGTAGTCCTATTTCAATTTAAAGTTACTTTCTAATGTTCTTCTAACAAGAGACAGCTGGTAAAGCTATCTATGACGGATTCTTTTTTTACCGTTTCATAAGCACTTTGACTGATATAAAGTAATCCTCTGTTGTCCATTCAGTCTACTGTTGTCTCTAGTCATATCTGTCGACCAGCAGGAGGTTAATAATGGGATTAGAACCATAATCAAAGAAAATAAAGCATATTTAGGCAACAATCCATCTATTTTTCTAAACCTACTTTAAATTTTCAAATTCATGGCTGAGTATGGTACTTATCTCTAGGTATATGGGTGAAAAGCAGGATTTTTCAGGGCATTTTGCACAATTAGAATAAAAGGGAGTATTTCTAAATGATGAATTAAGCCTTAGTTAGTTCTTGTGATTTCTGGTCATTTCACTCCTTCTCCTTTTCATAACTTTACAGTTTTGTTCATTTTGTGCTCGGATTTTTCAACTGTGGAACTGGAGCATTTGTAATGAGATGCTTCATACCATCCATGTCAATTCATATGTAGCCACTTTCCACATTTCTGGAAGTGATTAGTCTTCTTTAATGAGATCTGCTTTTGTCTCCAGTAAATACATTATTTTGCCAAAATTACACACTCATTTGCCAGCTTCATCTCTTCTGAAAAGGCTTTCCACAAGGTTTAAGATTTTGTTTATGGAAATTTTTTGAACATTTGTTCAGAAGCAGTCTGTGAGGTCAGGCAATGACTTTTGATGAGAAAGCCTGTCTCTGCTCCAATTCATCCCAAAGATGCTCTGTCAGGTTGAGGTCAGGACAAGTCAAGTTATTCCACTCCAACCTCACTCATCCATGGACCTTGTTTTCTGCACTGGTGTGCAGGCGGTGATGTCGGAACAAGAAAGGGTCATTTGTAAATTACTCCCTCAAAGTTGGTAGCAGGAAATTATTATTATCTTGGTCTTGAAATGGTTCTCTGCCAGGTGACATTTTGCACTTCTTATGAGTAAATTCACACACAGCTTAGGGACATTTTGTAATGCATTTGGCTTAAAATAACATTTTATATTGTATGCAAAGTGTAATGTACATGAATGTAGTTATTAACTTCATTAAATATTTACAGGAAAGTACTGTAGTTGGTTTGGTTTAATAAAGTCAACTGGTCTAATTACAGTTGTGCATTTTAATATTTTGTATGATGAAGCATTCTTTTGGAAACTACAGAAACAATTAACCGATTAAATCTTAAAAAGATTAATACTTTAATGTTAAAATAATTACACTAATATATAATAATTAGGTACACAGGTACAAAACGGTTTCTTTACGTGTGCTAAATGGAAGTAATTAGGATTTAAATGGGAGCAAATGGGTCCAAATTGGCGATACGAATTGGCACAAGGGTGCAGTAAGAGTGTTTTTTTTTTTTTTTGGTTTGTGGCGAGACCTTTAAAGAATAACACATGGATCCCATCAGATGACATGGTAAATAATGACAGTGATCCAGCTTTGTAGTTTTTCCTTTCCTCCTGCAATGCATTAAAATGTCTTCTGTGACAGTGTAATAAAGTAGGACACTAACTGAGAGAATCTATTTTTAATATCAGGAAGTACCACACTTTTCCTTTCCAGCCTTTACATCTTCAAACATAACCTGTTTGTTGAGGGTTATTCTATCTTTGTGTCTCAAACGTTAGACCACTGAAATGTTCTCAACCGTTTGCTTAACATTCGTGTTTAAAATGTCATTCTCCTCCTAACAAAACAATCTAAATTATTGATCCAATTTGCTCACATTGTTTAAACACTAAATGAAAAGTGTAACAGAAACTTGAGTAAACATTCCTTCTCTCACTCTTCCCTAGTTTAATAATCTAGACTCCAACAATATGAAGTTATTACTAAGCAAAAAAGCATTAATAATTTAAGATTGACATTTACTTTGTTTCCCAGTCGTTTCCCATCGTACCACAGTGGGGTTTTTTTAGTGCGAGTCGGCTGATGGATCTGTTTGGTATACTAACTCCACCAAACTCGTTATACTTTCTACGCATCAGTTTCTATGTGGGCCACGGGAGTGCTCTGCAACCTGAACATGTGAAATATTGCAGGGGAGGGTTGAGTCTTTGATCTCTGATTTTTCTCACCGAGCCGTCTTCCTCTTCATGCTCCTGCCTCGCTTTATCACAGCTCCCTTGAATGTTTCAGGCACTTTTATTGCCTTCTTTTCAAACCTCTGTCATTGTTTAGTCACTAGAATATCCTGAAACTCGAAACTCATGTCCTTGATTATTAATCTTTAAGTTTAGTTTATAATCCTAAAGATGGATTATAAATTATTCAGTATTTCTGAGGGTGTAGAGAGAAAGGAAAGAGAAGTTACTTTTTTACTTTGACTTGCTGTAGATGGGTATTATGTGATATTTTTATTTATTTTACACCATACATAACACTATCACTTTAAAAGTATACTTTTTTAGTTTTTAAAGTTTGAAGTCTGCTCTGTTTAATGCTAGATGTAACCATGGTCCCATTAAATGTATTAAGTTCTGACAAGTTGTATATTCAGAATGTTAAAAATTTCTCCATTTCTGTTCCAAACACTATGGTAAGACTATTTTTCACCCATAGGAAAACAGACAATTCCTTGACTTTTGACGTTATGAGGAACCCAGTAGCAAGAATGCTGATTATCATCCTCCTCTATAGCCTTAGACTATTGGTAGATCTGGGAGAGTGGGGTTTTGATGGTTAACTCAGTTAAGGCAAGTACACCAGGCCCAGAATATCACAAGTCAGGTTTGACTGTGGGCATGATTTTTTTTTTTTTTGGGATGGTGTTGGTTTTACTCCAAATGTAAAGGCATGCACACCTTTGAAAATGTTCCATTTTTGTCTAATTGGTCCGCAAAAGATTTGTCCATTTATTTTCATTTTGGTCACTAGTTGTTCTTGTCTTGAAACTCTCCTATAGAGTTTCAGTTCCTTTATTTTTCTTGAATAATGATCTGAGGAAGTTGAGACCTGAGTGATTTAAAAGTTGTTTGTTCTTCCACGTTCTCGGCGTGTTCTTGGAGAACTCCTTGAAAGATTCACCAAAAATGGTTTTATGGTTTGTAGATAATGTATTTGACATTGTTTCAGTGGAGTCCCATAGTCTTAAAAATGGTTTGTAACCATTTCAAGACTGATAATGTTAGTGACTTTATTTCTATTGTGTACTTGAATTATTGTAGATTAGGACTTATGTCCTTTTTTTTTTTAGGATCGTTTTGCCTACTTTATGCTGTCAAGTTCTCTTTCAGGAATTTGTTTGCATGTGTCTGAAGGTAGTCAGGCCTGGGTGTGACATTTGAAATCAAACTAAACTTTACAAAATGTGACTGATAGTTGATAATTTATCAAAATGATCATTTGAAAACTGTGTGTTTAGTCAGGTTGTTTTTAGTTTGATCTTAAACATTTAAGCATGACAAAGCAAAAATAGATGTTGACAGGGTAAATACTTTTTCATAAAACTGAATCAATATTGATAGAAGCTTTAAAATTTTTCAGACTTTTTATTTTTTGTTTAAATGCCATGAAATATATTTTTGCTCAAGTAATTGTGAGAAATCTCATGGTGGTTGTAAGAATTAAATAACCTGTTGTGTTTTTTTGCAGCAGAGCTCATCTTTAATTGTATAGAAGACTACAATGGGTCGTTAACCACAGTAAATTATTCCATGAGTTAGTTTGAAGTCTTGGAGAAACTTTTCACCTTTCTCGTCACTTTTTATTTCCCATCAGTTCGGCCCGTTAAATGAAGGTAATATATCCATTACAAAGTGTAACAGCAGCGAATTATCTACTCACATATAAACTGACATCCCTAACGAAATGGAATTTTAAACACTAGCAGACAATCCTCGCCGGACTAATAACGATGTCTTCCCCAGAGATGCTGCACACTCAAATTATAGGAAGCGGCCGCGACGGGCACAAGCAACACAGAAACCCCGAATGGAAAATGAGCTTATTATCCTCGTTATCGTGGATGCGGGCGCGGCCAATCTGTCAGTGATCACAACAGACATGTTATATACGATGGCAGCATTACAGGCGCCTCGCCTGATAAGAGCAATGACCCGCAGCGGTGATGAAAACAGACAGATTAGATGGAGAGGAAAAAGGGGGATGGATGGATGAAGAAAAAAGACGGGTAGTTATGGGGAAGACTGGTGCTGGTGCACAATAATGTTCTGAGCATACAAGGCAAGAGTGAATGTGAAAACAGCTAGATGAATGGTAGGAAAGGATGGATGGAGGGATGCTGGGGGAGAAAGAGGGATGAGTGTGCTGGCTATTATTCTGCATCGATTTACTCCAGTCAGGGATGGCAGAGCGGGTAATGAAGTGTGGGATCTAGGGGTTGCCGCATGCGCTTGTCTGTGCCTTATAGCGTTTTGGACGTGGGCTGATGTGTCACTTGTGTGTGTTATGCACAGATGGTGAAGTCAAATCTGCTGTGGTTCGGCACAAAATTACATCGGTAAAACTTTGAAAATAAAAACAGGAGCATACTCAAGTTAATTGCCAACATTTTCCAATAACTAGCGGCCAAAGTCATGTTTGAAGCTTGAATGCCTGAAATTCAGTGGATAGGCATCAGAAGGAATGCCTGCTTCTATGTCAAGTAAACTAAATACCAATTCGCCGCAGTGAGTTTAATCTAAAAGATATCTGATTTTGGAAAATCTGAGCAGAAGGGAGAAGACGTTAATGCTTTTTTCTTCTTTATTCTGTTGTTTTCACCCCACTCCTCTGCATCTATCAACTTTATTTATTTTCTGCATCCCTTTTCCCTTGATTCGCAATTCCCACCTCCCTGCACCCCCTGTTTCTCCGCCTGGTCTAATCCGCTGCTCGACATGCTCTTTCTTTTGTTCTGCAACCCTGACAAGATGTCTCGTTCCCTGTTGCTCCAAGGACAGGCCTGGTGTGCTCCGGATAATGGAATGAAATGTAGGAGTGATAAACCCCCAAGGATGCAAGGCAAAAACACAGGAGTGTGTCAACGAACATGATAAAACTCCATTCTCCCGTGTGCCCCGTCGGAGGACCTAGGATTACGCTTTTACGGGGAGAGGCTTTGGTGATTTGCAGCCCCGAGACGTTTCACGGATGTCACGTGGCTTCGCAGGAGTGTTCCCACATCTGGCTTTGCACAAAGGTCTTCATTAGTTCTGAGCATTGCTTCACATTGTGCAATCATGTATAGGTGATTTCAAGTCATCCTAACCAAGTTTGGTGCTCTCAGAGGAAATTACAATTCCAGGACAAATGCTACCTTCGAAAAGAGTTTATTCAGAAGAATTGCACACTAAAGTTGAAATCATCATTTTCATTAGTGCATCATCTTTGCTGGAACTGTCTAAAGTAATGCAGGTGCAAAGTTAAAGTTTTCATTTTCTTATGAAACAATACAAAGTACTGAATAATCTAAGGAAATTCAGCTAAGCACATAATTGATTATGCTACTGTGTAGCTGTGACAAAAGAACAGATTATTAGGTAAGGTATTATACTCACAAAGCAATATGAAAGTGAATATACCTGCATTCACAATCATTCTTAATAATTTTGCTGATTAAGAACAGTTCCTGGTAACACCATAAAATAAACAAGCAAGAGAAAATTCCTGAAAACAGAGACTTGGAGCTAAAATGAAAAGCAACATTGATTATCTGGAGGATTTTGGCTACCAGGGAGATGATATTGGTCAAACACTTGTTCTCTGTTTGACCATTGACATTGACATTAAATAGCTCAGTACAGCAAATACAAACAGATCTGAGTTTCTTCCAAAACAAAATCATTTTGTAAAATGGCTGTAACATGCACAAGATGAGCAGTTCCAACATCACTGTTTGACAAGAACGAGATACTTCTGCCAGTTTTGGTGAGAGTGTTGTGTGTTCATCTATGTATGCATGAGTAGGTTAATCCTCAGTTCTTCTGCTTTTTAAAGGTACTTAGGGGTGGCACTCATATTTTCGACACTTTAATAGCCTGTTTTTTCACTACTGGAAATATTTCAAAATGCTGTGTTTGTATGTTTGAAGCAGCCCTCTGTCAGTCACTCACAGTGACAGGGGCAGCTACAAGTCGGAAGATGTGACTTTGTGTCCCATACAAATGTTCAGTCACTCCTGGACTTTCTGACATCTCATTAAATAGTAATAACAAAACAATATGATGTAATGTTTCATCGGTTTTGAAACTTTTTAAGCCCTTGGTAGGCCTGAGGAAATATACCTTAATCTATGCATAGCCAAAACTCAACTGCTGCAAGACAGCTGTTTAATTTATTACATTGAGCAAAGCTGTGAAGGATCTTAAACTTCAAAAATCCCAAAGGACTTCTATGTCTGCTACCAACTATGTAATGCTTACACAAACTATCTCTACTAAAGAAAATGGCAAACACCGTATAATTAATTTGTATCACAACTATAAAAAGTGACCCAAATACAAAACAAGAGGACTCCCAGCTATTGTTAAACTTTGCTGTTTGGGAACATTAAGGTTTCTCATGCAACTACAGTGAAGAAGAAAAGTTCAACTGAACCAAAACCTTGTTGGTATACGCATTTGTAAACCACAATAAGGTACATAGCTTGCTCTGCACTTAACTACCCCACCCGAATTACTCACCTGAACAACATAAATACAATTCCCTCATACGATAAGATCTTTCCAACAGCTGTACTCTGGTACAGCTGGGATATGGTCTAAATATAAAAACAACTCTTATCTGATTTTAGACATGTTTTATTCTCAAAAATTTCCAGATAAGTGGATATATTGTTGTCTAATCTATCTTGTGATTAGCTATGTCTTCTTACTTTAATGGAAGAAGTGCCACGAAATCTCCAATCCCTTCTAAACATTCGACTTTTGTTTTAAACATAATAAAATCAAACTAATTTCAGGAATTGAAAGGACTGCTAGAACATGAAAAACATGACTTATGCACCGTTACACGTCTAAATAGAACTACAAACTAACTTCTGTTGGTTCAAATTGCCCCTTTGGTGTAGCTAAGTGGAGCACAACAGTTCATCTGATCTTTAGTTTGATCAGATGGTTCGATGGTTGTTTCAACACACATTTGATGTGCTACAAAGAAATGCACCATGACAGGAGATGACTGGACTTTTATCTGAAGACACTCCTGAATAAAACAGGCTGATCATGATCACTGGACACTGCTGGTGTGGCTTGTTCGATAGAAAATGATTGATATTTTTATTACAATCTGCAGTAGCAATCTAAATGGACAGAGAAAAAAATAGAAATCTAGTTTTTGTTAAGCTTTATGATTTGTTTTACACCAATTACATTTCAACCTGCAACTGCCACACAATGGGGTGGATGAGAGTTCTTTAGGATGGTAGAATGGACAGCACAGAGAAAAATACCAGCTATTCAAGCTTTTTCATCAGTTTTCAAAGGTCTCTAGTAATGTCAGAGTAAGATTCAAGACTTGTTGCTAATTGCTTTTTTGACAGGGAGTCACTGGAGTGCTCTAAATACTTACATCATACATTTGCAGCCATGACAGCTTTTAAAAATCAAATAAAAGGGGGATAATACCCAACCTATCAACTGAAAGATCTTTGACAGACAGAAAATGTCTTTCAAATTGTGACATCTTTGAAATTGGAACAAGCTGTGTCTCTATCGCTGTCTGTTGTCACTAAGGTGCCAATAGACCAGTAAAAAGTGACTGGTAAGACAGGTAATTTTCCAGAAGACAATTACCAGAGTTCAAAGCCCTTGGTTGAGTTCAAAAGATGAAACTTTTTAAGCAAACCTTCAACAATATCTTGTGCTATTACACAGCACTCCACCTACTCTTGACCTCAATCTCCCACATATCCTCACAGCCTGGGGGAGTGCTTTCACCCTAACCTGCCACATAATACTTTGACGTAGCAGACAATCGAACATCCTCTAATCTGACCTTGACCACACATTCACAAAAGGTGAGGAAAAGTGTGGGTGAAAGCCTTGTGAGAAAACCTCCCACCCTAAAAATAGAAAAGGTGGCAATTAAGTGCCGCTCCAATCATCCCTCTGGTAAACGAGCCCTACAGATTCCGCCCTCATATCCCTAGGCTTTTTTTTCACACTATTTCCTCATCATTGACGGCTATCGGCTTAATTACGCCCCCACCATCCCCCAGATAAGAGAGTGATAGCCTTATCACCACAGCTCATTTCCAAACCCATGAAATTAATAAAGTCTACCTCACGTCTCTGTTCTGGAGACAAACTTTTTATTAGCCGTCACGTGCCAGAACTCACTGAAGAAGTACTTTTTGTGTTCTTACTATTGGGAAGTAACAGATTTGGGAAATTATTCACTACAGGAGGTTAAAGACAGCAGAGGAAGGCTGTTTTTGTGTTACAGGCAAAATGATCTCCAAGTTGCAGTTTTTCACTCTGATGGGGGTTATGTCTGCATGTTAGTTTTACGATTCTTGCAGTATCATTCATCATTCTGAGTAGCTGAATTATCCATTTACTTTGGGTAATTTTCCCTAATCTCTGCCTTGGGGGAGCTGCTTAATTGCACATTTTTGTTGTGGACTTCGCAAACATTAGTGTTGACAGGTCTTTTCTCTATGTGAAATATAAATTAGAATATAAATAAAAGGGAATAGACAGCCCATAATACCCTCTGGTTTATACAGTTGATAGTTCACATTAATAAAGCTCTAATAATATAAACCGGAGCTTAAAAGGCTCTGCAGTAGGATCTGCCTCGAGTCCTCCAACACTTCATGTCGGCTGCTGTAATCAGTGGGGAGGCAGCTGGCTTCCCCATGCTGTTCCACCTGCCTGCTCCTTTGAGTAAAGGGCTGTGCTTCAGACCAAATCCACTCTTTCTGAAGCAGACACCAGCATGACTGGCAGGGGTCCCTCACATCGATTTCAGGGAGAAGGGAAGGGGAGGTTGGGCGGCCCCATCACTGCCGCAGCGAAGCTGGCAGCGGAAGGAGACGGGCTCCCACCAGGTTTGGGCCTGTCATTTATTTCTAAACGACGGCAGATGGTGGGTTTGGCACTCGCACCGTCGTCTCCGTCTCCCAAGGTGCGCTTCTGTGATGGATGTGGCGAATGGGAGCGCTGCAGAGACGGCTCAGGCACATCTGCGCAGGCCGATAACAGGGGGCAAAGTATGCCTGAGCTTTCTAGCCTGCGACTACCTTTCACATATTGCTCATTCCCATGCAGACCTCTTGAGGACACGCATCTCTTTGCACTTATTTGCTGCTCACTTTCATAAGGGCTTTTTGTCCCTGTTATCTGCAGGGCACCTTTTGCTTTACTATTCATGCAGACTCTAAAGTTTGACATTGATACCAGCACTCTCCTTCCATAATGAAACTTTACAGTTGAAAAAACATAGTGGGAAGGGCACTTAATCCTTGAATAATGTCTCCATTTCAAAGCATAATCTGCAGCAGATCAATAAAACTCTGTGAACAAATTTTTCAGCTCTGTATTAGACAATAGTTCCTTGAAACTTAGAGGTTACTGTTTCACAACTAGCCAAATGTTTCTCTAACTTCCAAGGTATTTTTATATTACGTCTTCTGGCAGGTTCTGGAAAGCATCTCTAAAATCCAGAAAGCAACCTAAAAGTTATTGAGGGAATTTTGGAAAGTAACCTTCAACTACATCCAACAACTGGCTTATGTTCTTCTACAAACCTTCACCTTTATGTCACATAAAAGCAAAATCAACTACATAAATATAGGCCAAAAATCCAAAATACGGGTTGTTAGCACTTGCCTGGACTTGATTCAGATGGCGAAACTGTGAAAAAGACAATAAATTATGGTGATAAGAACAAGCTTTCCAACCTCAAAGACTTGGAACTCATCGCGAAAGGTTAATTGCCAAAAATACATGTCAACATTGCAAATATCCTCTCACTTTGCATCAGTTTTTTTAAAAGAAGTCATGTGAAATCCTGTTTTTAATTGAGGAAGCCTTATGAATTCCTGAACCCTGTCTAAAAATACTTTCATTGGTTATAAATTTATGGGCTCTTGCAGCTAAATTTCATCATTTTGGTAATTTTTTCTAAACCATACGAATGATTAAAGTAGAATTTGTGGAAGAGCTGTTGTGCTGGATTGCATTGGATTTCATCTGAACTAACAAAGTGGCTGCTGAGCTGCCACACTGAAAATCTTTGAGACTAGCTATATATCTGTGGTGCAAACACCTGTTAGTGAAACTAAGCTGCTAAATGTTATCCTGCAGCAGCATAGGTTTACCTACTTAAAAAGAAATTGATGGAGCAATAAATAGAGCAGTGAAATACAATATGGAGTTTGAGTTTTCTAAATAAAAAAAAGCTTTACAGAAATAACCCCACATGGGAAAGGATGTGGCTAAATTGCATCAGAGAATATTTTTTTTAGCTCCACATCAAATCCCATTGGTCAAGATTATTGGCTTTTTATTCAGGATTAGCTTGACATTTATATCTCCACCACAGAGCTGCTTTGAAACAAGCTATATTAAACACATAATGATAGTCTAACAAATTTGACCTTAGTGTTTCTAGAAGATGCATTTAATCTGCAGCCCAATAGGAACTCTGCCCACACACAGAGGATCCAAAGACACATTAAAGTGAGCAATCCCTGCCTTATGATGCTCTTGCAAAGGTCACATCAGCCTCATCATAATCACAGAAACCCATTTCCTTCCATAATTTAGTTTTTGCAGTGAAAGCATCATAAGGCGCCCAGCCGCATCCCTGCTTGTATCCACGGGAACGCAGAAGGCCTCTCTGGACCCGGGACGCTGCATCTTTGGGATTCTCCACGCGTCGCTGCGGGGTGACAAGTCAGGCGTAAAGAGTCGATTTAGCCGCAGCACCAGGGAGGCCCGCACATTAGCAGGAAGGAAATGGGAGCCAGCAAATACTTAGTGGGTGATTGGCTCCGCAATAACAGAACACCCCCTTTGGCAGCTCGTCAAGCGGTGCTATACGGATGCCATTACAAATAGGAGGCCATTAGAAGGCAGCAAGGCTTTGTGAGGCATGTCACTGCACCACGCTTTTAACCCAAGTTGTTTATGGATAGATACTTACTGAATGTTTCTACATTTTGCAACGTTACAACAAACTTGAATGCATGTTAATAGGATTTTATTTGTTACACCAAAACAAATGAGCATTTCATTTTGAAATGGAAGGAAATAGTTTTGACAAAGAACAAGATCGACACATTTTTCAGTTTTTATTCAAATCTCCTTGCTTTGGAAATTATTGTTGCAAGTCTGTTAGGCTCAGTCTTCACCACTTTTGCACACACTATTTTATTTTATTTTATTTTTTGCAAAACAACTCACGCTCAGTAAGTTTGACTGGAAAATGACTTTGAACATAAATTTTATACTTTCCACTGACTCTTAATTGGATTTAGGTCTTGACATTAAGTAGATTATTCTAACGTATGAACCTTCCATGTTTAGAGTCATTATCCTGTTGAACCTCCTGTAGTTTTGTCTCTTTTGAAGCCTGTAGCAGATTTTCATCCAGGACTGCCCTGTATTTACCTCCATCCGTCTTCCAATCCACTGTTCCTGTTTTTCTGCTGTAGTTACACTGATATTAACATGCACTCAGGTAGACATAGTCAGATGACCATAAAGGGCAGTTGCACTGTATGTGGTGTATCAGAATGAAGGAGACTAAATAAAAATGTGCCCTACTTTTTACATTTACATAGATAAAAAAAAAAAAAAAATCAGTTGTTTTACCCTAAATCTTTGTTTTAAAGAGATGAACCCTCATCCTCTGAATTCCTATTGATTCTTTGCAGCTTTGTACAGCAGATGAACAAAGCAACAACTACCTCCCTGTAGGGAAAAGCTCTTTGTGCTTTTTTTTTTTATATATACTTCCTGCAAGGTCGAGGAACAGTACATGCTGCATTTAAGTAACTCCATCTGCACAGAGACTCTGTATAGTGCTCTCAAAAGCCAACTAAAGCACTGATACGCCGGAAATATTTTATCCCCGATGGACATGATGGTGTTTGCTCTGGATGTCTTCATTTTGTGGGACGAAAGGATTGTCAAATGTTGATTTATGTCCAAATGTTAAGACTCCCCGTTACAACTTTGTGCAGCTCATAACATTTTATATAGTGACAAAAGAAAGCAGATCTTATGCAGACCTGGACCAAATATTTATAGATATGTAAATCTGGAGCCAAGCGAGAAAATGAAATGAATGACATAATGATAAGAGAGCAGGAATGCTAAAACAAATCTCTTTTCTGCTGCTTGGCTCTGATTGGTTCACGCTTCACGGCATTACCAAGATGAGGGAGCAGAAATGGCTTTTCGACTTCCATTTGTATCTGCGTGCAGATTATATTTTACACGCTAAACTCATATGTTGTTGGAACAAATCTCTGCTTATGAATTTTTTTGAGAACACACGGTGCATTTGTGCAGAAAATGGGACTCGGAGCTGAGTCACATGCTTTCATAGACTCTGCTGCCCTGCTTAAGAGTCTTCAGCCAAATTCAGACTCATTCCATACATTAGATTGCTGAGTGATACAAGCTTTGACATTTTCTACCTGGATATTTGTCTCAATTATCTTATGAAGTCTTGTTGCTCAAAGTTCTGATTAAATTAGAAGGGAAAATTTTAATTTTAGAGATGTAGTTCTACTTGAACAGACGCTGAACCTGGGCTTGAGTTTGTGGTGTGAGGGAGTGAAACTTTTTATTTTTCAGTCAAATCCCAGGTTAAACTCTTCCACAGCTTTTATCTTTTGCTAAAAATAGATAATAAAAATATAGTGCCTGTAAAAATAGCATTTAAACTCATAGCTGCATAAATATCTGTATTTTGCAGTTCTTACATGAGGTAAATGATGTGCAGACTTCCAGTTTAAGGCAGCAGTGGAAGCAGAAGGAGTTGTTTCAAAGTAAAAATGAAAAACATAACTACCAAGGAATGTGTATGTAAAAGTAGATAATAGAAGTAAGCATTGAAAAAAAGCATTGAAAGATCAAGTTGCAACTTTCCTAAAGACCTGAGTTAACTTTATATAAGTTATAACGTGAAACCAACGTTATAGATGTTATAATTCTATTACTAAAAATCATTAAAGTTTTTGCACATATTAGGATCAGTGCAATTTTATTTTTACTTATATTTACTATGAAACAATCTGATGATTGACATACTTGTCTAATTTCAAAGTTTTTAATCAAATTCGCAATTCTCACAGTTGCAGTATGATATCAGCACATGTAATTTGTATTAACAACCCAGGTTTTGGACCGCACAGTAGAAACGCACACAACTGAAGGCCAAAGTATAATATATATATATATATATATATATATACAGTATATATTAGCAAGCCATCAGTCTGTTAACAATGTAGCATTTCTCTTATGTTGAATAAGCGCCATGACTTGTCTGTTACATACTGAATTGAGAAAGGTCATTATCAAGAGACAAAGCTGATTGAGCAGAGAAAAAAAACACAATGTCACTGCAGGTGACAAAGCCGTCCAGTTCAGTCTTTTCCTTCTAGATGCAGCTTTTGTATCAAAATCTCTAGCATAGAAAGGCGTTTTAAAGACTCTGTGTAGTACTGAGAATGCACAGCATCACAGTAGACTACTGATTTGAAAGCCTACCATCAATTGTGTGAATCATGAACATTTTAGCTGTCCAGAAAAACTGCTCACACTTTAGTCTTCTCCTCAACCACCCCCTTAATATACCTAAAACCTGAGGTTTTACATTTCCTTTTATTTATTTATTTTGTTAATTTTAATGCCCTACAGGGCCACTCTGACTGACTGGCATCTCATTAGGAGAGCAGAGAGCCATCGCTTGCTCACGTGTTCTTCTCCAGACAGACCACGCCACAGGCTGCATGCTAATTGCAGAGGCGTTGCCGGCTTGAGACGACCTTGCCTGTTATAAGAGGAAGGAGGCAGAGAAGTGGTTTTATGCAGCTTCTGGTGGGGGGCTCTTGGGGGGGCTCTTCTCTCTTCCCGACCTTGTACAGAGTCTGACCACTCACTTGTAGAATATCACAGCGAAAGCCTCATTTAAAAGACCAACTTGAAGTTGTCTTGTGCTTATCAGACAAAATGTGGGAAGGACAGCAGCTCAGAGTGACATTTTTAAGACACTAATTTGCTGCTTATCATAATGTTACCATATTAAAAAACACTCACTTGAATGACAACTCGTAAGGGTGCATGGTGGGAGTGAGAGGCACGTTTAAAGCAGACATCAAATGTTCACATTTTGTCTCTAATATGTATACTTTCAACTTTCGAGGCATTAATTCTCAACATGTCTCAGCTTTATTACAGTTTCTTGATTAAGGTCATCTTCTCAAAGGGTGTGCCATTGCTTTTGAACATAAAAAAACACTTTATAGTCTCAAAATATTAATGCATGTAATATTTTTTTAATCTTTTAACTAAATAGGCACTTCAGGCAATATGAGTTTAGAATTTGATCACAACCTCTTTAGACCTTTTTTATGTACAATCAGGCTCAGAGCTTCTATTCAGCTGCTGTTCTGCTTTCATGCAACAGAACAGCAAAGCAAGCAGGGACTCGAATGTAAACATGACACAAGAAAAGAAAAGATGCACCAAAAGAGAAGTCATAAGGTTCTACTTTCTTCCCCCTTGCCCTAATATAGAAAACACGGATGAGTAGCTAAGGAATATCAAATTATTCATTCCTTAACAGAAACACATTCTCAATGCCGTTGTGTGGACAAAAAAGCTGCTGAAGATGGGGGGAAAAAAGAACCTTTGTCATGATCCCTTCAACTTTGGCACAATTGAAATAAAGGTGAAGACAAAAACAGGGAAAAACCTTATGTAGAAAATAGAAACTTGACATGAAAGTTTTACTAGCAAGAAAGTTACTCAAATGCAATGCAAACGCAACAGCAATGATTGGATAAAAGCATCACTAAACCTCATGTTTTGATTTGCAGATCACTTTCCTTCACATGTCAAATCCTTTAAGTATTTAAAATATGTGGATTAGCTCAGACACAGTCAAAATATGGAAAAAGCACTGATACCTATCAGAAATAAAAGCCACTAGCACATATGTTTTGGCACCATAAATGCCAAAGTATATGTATAATTTCCATTAATCTGAGGTAAATGAACAGTCTTGCCATATAACACAATTTATTTCTTAACCAAACCTTAACCTTCCCAGATACACTCGAAATCCTCTGGGAGAGCAATTAAGTGTTTTTCATGTCTTAACTAGAATTTTAACTAAACTGAATATATAAAGAAAACAGTGTTTGCTGCTATCTGCCTCAGTTGGTGCATATGTTTGAGTTAAACGAAGACATACACTAAGAGACGATGCTGTTCTATTAGAGGCTTTATTAGTCCTTCCATGTCAGTCACTGATAGAGAGGTGCTGCCTTGAGCCAAACCAGCCAACTCCTTCAGTCCTCATTAAAATGTCATCATATTAAAAAATCATTTCAGGCCCTCGCTTATGAGCGTCTCATTGCCTTCATGGAAATGTTCTCCTTTTAGCTTCAGCTGGAGAGAGAAAGCCCTGAGAGAATAATGACAATACAGAAAAGGAATATGGATGATGTAGATAATGGTGGCTTGTGTGCGTGAGAGGATGGTTTTAATGTTTTAGACCATTATTAAGTTATTTAGTTGCCTATTCTACAAAGACTGACCGCCCCAATGATAACAGGTCTGGAATCGAAGTGAAAATTTCTGTGAAACCGATCAGCCTAGTTCAATTATTCTAACTGTATTCTGTGGTAATGAGGTTTTCTTCATCAGGTCTGCTCAACTCAAGCAGTCTGTGTTTTCTTTTTTTCCTTTAAAGACGCAGCTTTGCATTAAATGCTTCAGTAACATTAGAAATTTGGTCTGAAAACTCATTTTTCTGTCTGAAAACGTTTTGGAGAAAAAAAGGAAAAAGAAGACACCTTTTGGATTTGTTTATATTTAGCCAAGTCACTGACATTTTGTTGTTCTGTTGCAAGATTTAAAAATGAAAAAAGAAAAAGGTCTTGCCTTAATACGAGTCACAATTGGCAGTCGTCATTTTTAGAAACCATTAATATTTTTAAGTATACAAATCTGTTTATTGTAAGCGAGGGACATGCTTATCAGCTTTCTTTCAGCCAGACATACAGTACAGTGCAACAAATGGAGAAAAGACAGAAATGCATTAATCCTTGCATCTGGGGGATTAAACAAACATTAGTTATTATGGCAATTCCTCTGGCTTCTCAATAGAAGCACTTTAGATAAACAAATTTAAACCAGAAACTTCATCAGATCTAGAAAAATACAGGAAATTTTGCCTTGGAGCTAAAACAAAAGCAAAAACACCTGAGAAGTCATTTGAAATAGAATTACAGGAGTATAAAAAGCCAAATGAGGAACTTGGAAATATCTAAACGAATATACAAGATGAAGAAAAATATGGCCACAGCTGTGGCAGAAAGCAACAAGACAGAAAACTCATTTTGTAGATTTACTACTCAGCAAAAACCTGCAGAGAACCGGAAAGATAAGAGGTGAAAGATTTATAAAGTCTATCAACACTATTGTTGAACCAGGTTGCGTTAGTCAACAACACTAAGGTGCATGTTTTGATTAAAACACGTCCAATTCTATGTTGGATTCTATTAACCTCAAACGAAGAGGTGAGATTATGTGTAAAGCTTATGTTCATCACTGATAAAGAACAAAATGCAACTGCAAACAATGAAACATCTTACAGTCTAAACGTCTTCCAACTTCTCCTGTGTTCAACATTGCAGGAAGATAAAACCTAATCTTTTAATCAGTTAGACAAAAACAGTTTTGCAAGCATTTCTTGTAGAGAAGTCTAACAGAAAAGGTACGGAAATGGCTCCACTGGAGACTTGGAACTATTACTTGGAGTGTAAAGGTCATTAACAAAGGAGTTTAACACACACACCTTAACCATAGGCTAATGAAACCCCTGCTTTAATGTCATCAGGACTTGCAATTGCTGAAAGTTGAAGCCCAATGAGGCTTGCCTTTTGTAATACCTGGTCCTTGAATGAAAGTTGTTAGAACTTAAATTAGAGGTTGTTTTTAAATGGATACCATCATGCAGCTATTCATCTTCGTGAGCTCATTTCACGAGCCAGATTCTGCTTCACTACAGTTTTATTCCTGTAATTTCTATGTTGTCGCTTTGTCACAGAGATAATGAAAACCCATTCAGAAAGCATGGTGTATTCTGTGAAAAGACAGAAATCTGACTAGTAAGAGTAAAGACAGCCGTGCCGCACATCACTCCAAGAACCAGAATGAATACCACCATATGTTGTTTTCTAGCGCTAGAGTTAATTAAACAATTTGCTCTCGTCTGATGAATAAGTTGACGATTTCGCACCATTTGTTATGTTGCAGCATGCAATCTGTCTCTTCCCGATAATCAAATTTCCATTCAGTGTGGAGTCAAATAACAACATTAGCAGAGTGGAGAAAAAAATAGTCTTCCTTGAGCAGTGTGTTTTGTATATTAGATATTTTAATTGTAAATAGAAGTAAGCGCTCACCGCAATTTATTAATGTGGGAAGCTATGAATTATGAAAGCAAATTAAACTAAATTCATACACAGGGAAACAACACAGTTCATCGTATATTGGAATCCCAGCAGAATATGCACATAACTCCTTGATTGGCCCCGAGGGATGTAATATCTATGCTTTAATTTCACATGGCAAGTAAGCATATCCTGTTACAAGCCATTACAAGCTTTTAATGCCTCACACTATGCCTGGGATATGCTGCTACTTTATGCCCTTAAAATAAAGATTTAACTATAATGGGACAATTTCTGATGTTTATTTTACAGGCAAAGTTGGTTTTGTGAAATTTACCCATTCAATTAGAACCATTTATTGGAAAAAAAATAACACCTATAAAAGCTTATTCCACAACAAGCATTGCAGAGATGGGAGGTAAATAAATGCCTTCTCCCTCTGGGGTGCGGCATGTAATTAGCTATTTTTCATGATTTTATTTGTACTTCTTAAGCATCCTTTCTCCACCGTAGCTGCTGGGCAGCCGTGTTAATTTTTTCTGCTGGCTCTGTTTTTTTGTGTTGGTGCCAGGCAGAGTTGCAGAGCAGCAAGTAACTGATGCCAAAGAAGCGCTAGTTCATTAATAAACCCACATTCATACTGAGTCCTGACATGAGTGGCTACTTCAAATGTGTGAGTCCTTAGGTAATAATATATAAGAGAAAAATTGAGGGGATTTAGAAAATCATTTGATCTATGCTTATTTAAAATGAACAAGCAGATGATCTGCAAAGAAGAGCTTTTTCTAAATAGTTGTGATATCCATCATTTCCTGTTCAGCAGCTGGAAAGAATTACTTGAAAAATGACTACAATGATTCCTAAAATATTTCAAGAAGCCATAGAAAAGGAAAAGTCACAGGGATCTTTTTTTGGCATTGGTGCCTTTCAGCTTCTCCAGACTTCAAATTGAATTTGAGTTCAAACTCCCTACTACAGAATCTGTCAATTGTTTCCTTTTCTTCCCTTAAAAGACTTGTTTTCTAACTCTGGGTGACTCGTTTTCCTCAGAAAAGCACTGGCAATCATCAAGTTTGATATTTATTTTCGAAATTCAATTCCTCGAATACATGGCACTGTGAAGCAACAATGCAGCTTAGAGCTTATTATGAATCTTTTCTGTATGCATTTTGCTTTGCTGCTTATATAAAAACTAATGCGGAGCACTACTTTGGTTTTCTCTGTATAGCGCATAATCCTTGAGAAAATCATTCTGAAAGCCTTTGCAAACATCCATCCTTTTTCTAATAAGAGTCTCTTTGGCTCATTGAGTTTTTCTAGGTTCATTAGATGTTTGTGTGTTTTTACAGAATCTGCACAAACCTTAATAGGCTTCAATTTTGTCAGAGCAGCATTTTCTGGTGGTGTTCTCCACTTTTTGTGCATTAAGTCTCCTCCAAATTGAAAAATTGTACTCAAGTGTTGCTAGTTGGTTAAAATGCTGACTTATTAGAATATGTATTCTCTATTTGGCTTTCAAAATACTTGTTATATCTGCTAAGCACTGTGTAGGCATTTTAAACACTAATAATCCTAACTATTAGAGTTTAGATAACACTAGAACACTATTCTTAATCTGAGATTAATTTAACTGTCTGTGGCTGGAGGTTTGTTCTAATTGATGTAATCTGTTTTCAGAATATGGACGTAAAAGTTTGATTTGAAATCTATTTTTAACCACCAGAGGCACCATGGGACCTCTGGTGTTGAAATCGTATTACATGGCATAAAAATGTCTCAAGTGCTAACCAGTCGCTCTCAGTATGTGACTATCTGAAGTGTAGCTTCGGAAAGTGTTGACTTTTCATCTTTCCATTGACTTTATTGATATCCTATTCATTTATTTCAAATCTTTATTTGACCATGTGCTTCCTGACCGGTCTCTATTCTCCTGTGGTTTTTATCCCATTGTTGGGTTTGTGTCAAAGGTAATAGAAAATCACCCACAAAGTGACCAAATGTTTGGATATTCACCATATCTGGTGAAATGCCTTTTCCAGAACCAGAGAGCTAATGTGGACCTGTCTGCACTTTTCCCGGTGCTAATCGACGAGCAACGAGTGTGTGTAGATGGCATATGTCATTCTGGTTCATGAATGCATATTGGTTAGACGTAATGTTGACAACACTGCCAAGATCCCACTTGATGATCCACTAATGGAGGGGGAGAGCTGGCAGGTTGATTGATAGTTGAGTCACTAAGGTTACCATTTTCCTTATACTCCTCAAGTCTAGAGTATCCAGCCAGACTTGAGGCAGAATATCTTGAACTATTCAGTTAAGAAACATACCTTGGATGCTTACTTTTTCCAAATATAGGCTTGGATATCGTTAAGGTCCAGTTGTCTTTCAATTTTTCAACTTCCTGATTGCCTATCAGACTTCTGCTCAACATATTGGACGTTTAAGTCCAAGGGCACAGTCTGATTTATTTAGTTATTTATTTGTTTAATGTTTATGTCATGTTAAATCCTGCTAAAGTTTAGCATCTTGTTAACTGGTCTATGGTCTGTCCAGATATTGTGGGCCAGCTTCATCACTTAAATCTTAAAACTTTGAACTTGTTTGTTGATGTCAACTCCAAGTTTCTGCTCATTGTAGTCTACGGCAATCTCATCAAGTGCAATGTCTGTTTTTTTTTCTTGTGTTCAGGGAGATTCCACCACTAAGTGCCAGAGTGTCTGACTTACAGTCTTGAATGCCACTAAATGGCTGAATCACTATATAATGGACTATAAAGTGATGGAGTGAACAACTTAAACATAACAAATTTCTTTCTCCAGAAGCAGTTATTTTGTTTAGGCCCCTTACTGTTTAAACCATAAAAAATAAAGTGAAATTAGTTTTCAAGTTGAAGCATGTTTTCGGGTTTATCACCGTCTAATAAATACAGCTATCAGTAGGGAGGGATGATGCTCATTTGTGACAACCTCATTTCATATTCTCGCCAGTTGGGCATGCCTCAGATTTTGAGGTGTAATATAGCCCTGCCAAATCAGCAGTAGCCCATTACTCATCCCCCTCTGTGCTGTCTCCTGGCTGGTGCTCCGGCACTAATGCAGATTACAGGGATATATGAGGGCTATTTTGTTCGCTGCAGGGTGGAAACGATCACCAGCAACCCCATCCCTCTCTGATGCACGACTCTACATCTGTTCCCCCCGCAAAAGCCTATCTGGATATCCATCAGAGCCAAGCCCTTTATCAGATCTAAGGCGGCTGCATCTATTGCACATCAATTATAGATGCTGCGTGTGAAAAATTGGGTCACTCTATCAACACTCTCCCTCGATCCATGGAGACATTGTTTAGTTAAGTGATTAGTGGCTTATCTTTACATACAGTTGCAGTTGTAAGTGTTAAACGGTCCGTTTATGATGCATGGTTACAGCAGCACAATAGCCTCAAGTGAGGAATAACTATTTCCCACAGCAATTTTGATATGATTTAATGTGGCTCCTTTTTCCACAATTTAGATCAATTAATCAGATATTTACACAATTTTTGCTTTTATCCCCTTAAGTGGCCTTTCTTTGACTCATCTGGACAGGAAGTTCACGCAAGTGTGCTTACGTCACAATCCATTAGGACCGTTTTGCTCTCCTCTTCCATTGACACAGGTGGTAACAAATGAGCCACGCTGCATTCTTGCAACCCAAATCTATTTCCAACTTGCTCCCTGACGGAGAACACAGACGTATTATTCAAATTTCTAACCCATTCACTCTGAGTGGTACACGTGAAAAAACCTAAACGTTTTAATCTTCATGCAAGTCTCTCCTCATCTGTTACATAAATAGACCATTCATCATATTATTGGGCCTTTCCAGCTTGACTGTTTGAGTGATCCGTTTCTCAAACAGCCCCCTCTCCCTGCAGCCCAATCAATCATTTTTCAATGAAGATGTCACAGCTCATTGTGTGGCGGGTTACCCCGAATGATTCCCAGAAGGTTTTTAGATGACAAAGTGAAAGCCGGAGCCATTTTGAGCCAGTGGATGGTTTGAATAATTTGGCCAAAACACTGTTCCATTTTACTGCTGGCTTGTCAACACTTTTCACCTCAGTGGAGGTGGTAGCAGGTGCGGAAATCTCTAAGCATGCTTGCTATTAACTTTTCATTAGGCGCATTAAACTGCACGAGTCATCAACAAGTAGTTTCTGCTCGACATAATTGGTTTGTGGTTAATGTCTGTTTTGAAGCTGTAAGTGTCAGCGAGCTGCGAAAATCCCAGCGGGCGCTCTTTAAGACTTGAGATTTTCTCAGGAAGAAGCACTTTTTAAAGACAGACAGCCTTTAAAGACTGGCAGCCTAAACTGCACGGCAACAATTTCTTCCAGGCTGTGCATTGTTATCCCAGCCACTCATAATGATCCTTAATTCAATAACCAACCCGCAGGATTGTCTCATTAAATAACCAGCTGCAATGCAGTAATAAAGATTTAATTTCTCATCTTGAGTTCTTGCTCGTGCACATCTCACCTTTTCACTCTTCTTTCTCTTTCCTCTGCTGCAGCCTCCACCAAGGAGTTGATGCGGAGACCTGAGACAGCTGGAGCCGGAGACATAACCTTCGAACACAAGTGTTCTCACCAAACACACTTCAGGGAAAGTACAGTGCTGTGCAGAAAGGTGGTAGCTTATTTCTTCATGTTTTGTTTCTAAGGAGCAAGGCTTTTTTGGGTGTTTTAAGCTGGCTTCTTACTTTGATTTGGTTGTTTTTCTCTAATCTGCAGCCCAATTCCTGACAATTTTCAGTAGAATCTCATGTTGTTTAAGCCACACATCTCATTGGCTTGTGAAAACGTGTATTTATTTTACCAACCTCTAAACCTAAACCATTTTTAAAAATGCACAAAGTTCTGTTCAGAACAGTATAAACCAACTATTGTCTGGTTTACGTCTGTATAGTCTTCTAATGATATGCAAATATATAAATTTGTGACACAAAGGGATGAAAGATTTATCAGTTACTGGGTTAATAATGATGTACTTCTGACCTTTTAAAAGAAGCATAGTTTGCTTGAGGTTAATTTAGGATCAAATCAGTAAAATGCCTAATTAATAAACTTGGTAATTTGCATTTTAATTGAAAAGTTGTATCTCATATCGACATGTCACCAGCATGTCATATGCGCAGTCGCTTATTGCATCAATATGACTGATAGATTTATGCAACACGTAGCATTTATTGTCAATCTGATCTGCTTTATTAGCATATGCAGCTGATTTATCCATCAAATTGACCAATATCTAAAATATGGGCTTATGAGTTGACTTTTTAAGCCTTTGAATATACTTTCCATTCTTCTGATTGTTTTTTTTTCCCACTTTTTATTAATTTTTCTGTTCCATTTCCTCCCAAATATCCATTACACTTGGTAAAATATGATGAACATCACACACATTTATCTCAAATCTTGTATATTTCATGGCCTGTATCATCAGCTGCAGTCTTTGTGGTCCGCATCGAAAGCTCCACTCTTACTGCATGGAGATTAATGAGATTTAATCTTTTACCTCATTGCCAATTCTTTATCTCATGAGGTCATTCATTGGTGCATCAGCCCTCCTCCACCTCCCTACCCTCACCGTACCTATGTTGCAAAATTAAACTTGAATTAGATCATTAGCATACAAAGCAGGAAACCTACTGCCGTGGAGTCATACATATTAATCTGGATGTGCCTGACTTGTGCATGCACACCATCATACTGTAACCTCTTTTGCATGCAAACACCCCTGTTTCTCTTGTGCAGGAGACAAGCGAGCACAGACTATAAAATGGATATTAATTAGAGTAGGTTGCTTTTAAGAAGCATAAATTTAACTGAGAAGCCATCTGAGTAAATACAAGGTTTTCATCCAAACAAGCTTTTCAAAACATGGCAGGTTGACTGGAAAATGTGTGCATTTGAAACCAGAGCAGATGGATTTTGATTAGGATCGTTTGGGCAGGTTGCTTTCAACGCATCAAATATTGCTTATACACAGAGGAAACGCGAAATGCCTGCAGTCCAATCTCATCTGCTGCACATTAACAAACAGAAAAAGACAAACAGGGAACATGGCCTTCTGAATAATCATGCGTTGCCTCATGAATGACTCCTTTTCTCTCTCCTTTCCCCTCTGTCTTTTCCACTAGAAATTAACTTTCTCCTTAACCACTCTCCCTGCTTCCTGGGGATCACTTTCCAGCCTTCTTCTTCCTTCCAGCTGGGAGAACAACTCCCTCCTTTTGCAGCTATGTGGACTCCTCCATTAGTATTCCTTCCTCCTTCCCACTTTTCCCTCCCTCCTGTAAGATTGCTGTTGTGTCTTATGGCTTTTTATTCCTACGTGATGGTAGATGGGTTCATGTAGGAGTAGAAGCCACTAAACACGCGGTGAGTGCTCGACATGCTGGCCAACACATGCAGAGAGCTTCCTGTGGATATGACAGCTGCCATGTTCACATCAATGTCCTGCCCATTATCCCGAATGCACACAGGGTTTAAATATAGTTCAGGGACCTCACTGAAGAGCGGGGCTGTTTTTAAACTGGAGTCACAATTTGGTTCAAATTGGAGCAAAAACTATAGATTTGAATTATTTTCGGAAAAATCCACAGCAACTTTCAGCTGAAAACTCAATCCTCAGTGCAGAATTGTCTTAACCGACCTACTTTCCGCAGCTGCATGCTGGCTGCTTGTGTCTCCAATTCAATATTAATTTCTTCACTTCTCTGCCCTGCGGTCCTTGATCAGAACTGCAGCTTGAAAGATCTCAAAACCACTTTCGAAATAAAATGACTCTCTCAGGTAGGTCACTCAATAATGTCTGAATATATTTGCCGTTTCCCTGTCAAGTTGTGCAGAAAAAGTTCATATCCGTCTTTAACAGCACTAAAAGGTTTTCAGACTGTTTGTAGCGCTGCATACTTTAAGTTCTGGAAAGTCGTCGTTCCATCAGACACTTTTCCATTATTTACCAGGTATTTACTGGTTTCTAAGGTTCTTCTGAGTAGTAACTTATCAAGTACTTTTCTTGAACTTAGAAGTTACTTTGCTGAATTTACCAGGTATAAACATATACCTTTCCTGGAACCTAATAATAGTTTGAAAAATGTTGTCCAAAGATACTTGGTAAGTTCCAGAAAGTTATCTCTATGTTCTGGGAAGGTAACAGAAAACTTTTATTGACGTTGCAGGAACATACCATGAAGTTAGTGGAAAGTGACAAGTTCTGCAAAACTACATCCTGTTGTGTAGAGTCACCAAATGGTGAAAGTACTATTTCAAACTTTTTTGCTCATCTATAAAGTACAGATTCCATACCTTTGTAGTTTTAGAGCCGCTCAAGAGAACATTGTGATTTTTTTTCATTGCGTCACTTTTGACTGTGGATTCTTTATGACGTATTTTTAATATGTCTATAATGCTATTTATATGTTCTACCCAGAATGTTGAAAGAGACTTCAGATAGTGTTTCTGGTGGATACAGCATATGGTCTCTCTTTAAAAAAACGATTAAAAAGGATCATGCATGTCATGCAAAGTTTGATTAGTTTTAAATCACTCAGAGCCACTAAAATTGTGACTAGTCATTGAATGGTTATCTTCCTTTCCCTCTAAAAATCTGAGCTTTTACATCTCTGATTGCACCGTTACTGAATGTACCTTTTAACCAAATCTTTTTTTGTAACTGTCTCAAACCGGAGTGATTGAAAGCTTGCAAAATCACAATTTAAACTGTAATGTAGAAAAGTGGTTTCATTGACCCTGCCTCAAACATGTAAGGCCATATTAAAGTGTTGTGGCTAAAATGCATTCGAGTCTGAATGGACAAGACAACAGAAAAACCCCATTGTATTTCTTCATAAACCAACAATGAGGACTGCAAAAGCTCTTGTGACTGAAATGCTTGTACCTTTGATGACAACACAGACACAACAAAAGACCTATTTTAAAATGCACTGGCTGACTCATTGTGAATCACCTTGGTGCAGAAGTTGAACAGGGAGTTCCTTGAAAAAGCTCGAGTCTGAAGAGACCAGCAGGAGTCCGGCTCAGTCTGTTTTGTTAGACCTGAAGGGGTCTCAGTCTAAAGATCCAGATTTTATTGTAATTCACAGTAAGTTTCTAAGCGTTTTAGACATTTCACTCAAAATAGTAGGAGTTGGTAACCTTGAAGCACCAGATTTTGAATGTTTTTCCAACCAGCTTTCCTGATAAGTTTCTCAACCCCTTTAAAACTTCAAGGCAGGAAACTTTAAATCAACTCGGAGCAATCCCCTTCATTTTCCTCCTAAATTATGTACAAATTCTGGCACCCACATAATGACGCGGCAGTAACTTTCGCCTGGGCTGAACTTGGTGTCAACTAATTAAGCAAGAAACTCAAATTATCCTGCTGGTGGGTTCATTCGTGTGCTGCAGGGTTTGGGTTTAAATGTCAACTCCCTGTTTGTGTTCGCTGCGAAATACGCTGCCAGCCTGCGCTCCTTACACACGAGCTGAATAACGTCTAAACAGGCAGAAGCCAAGAGCTGAATTATTAATCCCTGGATATTACAAGAAGCTGACACATGTTTGCAATTGTGGGACATTACTTCTTCGCTCATTTGAGATGCATAATAATTTGAGATGAAGACGAGATAAGTTCTGCCAAAGTTTAATGATTTCTTTTTAAGCTATAAGATGTTGTGATCTAAAATTCAGAGGGGAGGCTTGACAAGTTTCTGTTGCCTGCATTATCTGTTTAATTTATTTTTCAGGTTCCCACTCCCACATAGGGTTTTTTTCCCCCTCGCTTTATTGAGTCGTGAGGTGGTCTGAGAGAATATTTGAACAGAAGGAAGACATTAAAGAAGGCAGAGGAAGGCTTCGATTTTTAACCCTGTGGGGTTCCATGGGAATCTAAAGGTGGGAATCAACAGTGATGAAGTCTATGGGAAAGAGCCTGCATTATTTACAGCAGCACAGGCTCATAAAGGGGAAGCAGTGTTTGAATAGATGGCTCCTGTCTTTTCGTCTTGCTCAAGGGTTCATTTCACAGTTATGATCCAACCAGACTGCAAACCTCACGTTCAAATGTCAAAATAATAAGACAGGCAGCATTTGGGCTCATTTTAATATTGACAGCTGTTCATTTTTTTCCAAATTACGGCCTTCATGACTCTACGACTCATGATCGGATTCTGCAAGGTCGCCGATTCCTCAAGTTCAGGTGGAAATCATCAACTCTGGTGTAATGGGATTTTCCTCTGACAGATGCAATAATGTGGTGTGTTTGTGTACAGTAGTTTTAATGTACGAGTGTTGTTCTACTTTATCTCCACCCTGCTTCAGGCTCTGCTTTGATTTTTCTGTAATAAATAATGCTCTTTTGTCTTCTGTGCTGCATTTGTTCCCAGTTGTAATTTCTCTACTGCTCAATAAATTATGAATAATGCCAGTTCAACCTGCTGTATATCTCTTTTTTTCATTTGTCAGATGGTATAGTTTTCTTCCTTTTTTTTTTCTAAAAAACATGCACAGGCATCACAAACTCTTTCGGTGAGCAGTTTAACTCAAATCTCACTGGACTGGGGGGAAAGGAAATACCAGAAGCAATCTGCTTTATGTGCACAGCATGTGAGCAGGAACGCAACACAAAGAATGCTTAATAGTCTTCTTGCACATTTAGCTATGTTTCAGAATTACATGTAGGTACCAATAAAAATAATCTTTCACCATCTTCCTGATTATTTGGATACAAAAATCCACTAAGTTTAATACTTTTGCTGCAAGTCTTTTGGGACAACCAGGCTTGTATATTCAGAGACTAATGTTCTTGTTTGTTTGTCTTTGCAAAATGACTCAATCTCTATCAAATTGGAAATAATGCATCTGTAAAAGGAGTTTAGGTTTGAATTTACATCGTTAGAGGAAGCATTTGTTTTGATCTGAACCTTTCCAATGGGTCTTTGTCCTGCTGGAAGGTGACCCCACCCAATTCTCAAGCCTTTGCAGCCACTAATGGGTCTTCTTCCAGGATTCCTCTGTATTTAGTTTCATTTGACTCTATTCCTTCTGAAACAAATAATCTCCACAGCATAAGGAGAAACACCATATTTTTAAATATGGCAGAGGACAGAACTGTGAGCCTAGGATGATGTGCAGAACTAGATTTTCTGCCGAAACATTTGCACAATGACTAAAAAGATTCATTTTAAGTATCTGACCAGATTAAATTGTTTGTGTTTGCTAGCTGTTCTGCATGGTAGACACTGTCTTACGTAACACACTTAAAGCACTTTCCTGTTCACCCAGTTGCATTCACATTTATGAAACTCAAACACTGAAATACAAATTAGGAGGCGACTTGTGGTTGAGTGCCAAACCAAAGGGCATGGGTCAACCTCAGGACTTAAGCCCACAACTGATTGCAAGATGACTTCTCTTCCCACTGAGCCTCGGCCATCCAGTGTGGTATGTGGCAAACCTTGAACTACACTTATGATTTTTGACAATGCTTTCTTCTTGCCACTCATCTGTTAAAGCCAGGATTGTGAAGATTTTAACTGAAGCCTGGTGAATACTGAGAGTCCAACAACAGTATAGAGCCTGAATGTGTCACACCGTGCAGCCTCCATATGATACAATCTTGATAACTTTTGTCACACTGTACAATAAGACTCAATAAGCCATTGCTGCTGAATTGTATCAGAAAGGCCCGACAGACATCGGTCCAGTGATCGAAGGACAGCCAGTTAAAGGAGCGATCACACTGAAATGGAAAAAAGAGAGGAGGGAGAAGAGACATTTGTGGAAGAGCTAATAACTTTGAAATGGAAGATAATAATCAGACATCTGTCTCAGCAGCAGTCCCCCTACATGACTTTTCATTAAAATTTCAGGCTCCGCTTGATATTTGTTCTAGACTCATTTGGTGAGAAGAATAATCTTATAAGAAAGATCTAACGATTCATTTACAAGCGATTCTGACAAGGAAAGCCAATCATCACAGCTTTGTGGATCTATTATTCTGGTTTAATAGTTGTCCTCTCATCATAATCTCCACCCTGAGCTGTGGATCTCTGCAGCTCACCCAGAGCTACTTCAAATCCCCTCCCTGATTAAAACTCTACTTGCCTGATAGTTGGGTTTTATTGGATGTTTATGTAGAGATGTCAGACTGAAGGAGGCTGAATTCAAACGCATGTCTGATGTTTAAGACCTTCATTTGTAACTGTGAAAAAGTTAAATGGCTAGGGATGCATTTGAAAAGGGACTGTTGATTGTGTAAATTTAGTTTCTTTGTCTCTTCGTGTTTCCAGTCTTGCATTTAACTTTTGTCTTTAGTAGAGTTCAGAGAATAAACTGAATGAAGCTCTTCCTCTAAAGCTTGTAGTAACGTTGCAGAGTAGCTTGATATTAAAATACTATCCCATGTATTAATCATTAAAGCTAAACTTTCATTTGCATAATTTGACTAGAAAGCTTTCACATCAAATCGCATTAGATGCATATTTCAAGATAGTCAAATTAAAGAAATTTATTTTTAAAGTTTATTTAATCATTTTTTTCTTGATCTGAACTTAGGGAGTTTCAGTTTTGTAGGGAAATCTGTGAAATTCTGAAAAGCTGCCTAATTATGTAGACTCATCCTTCATATCAGTTCCACATCACAGGACACATCTGTGTCAATATTTGACAGACTTTGTCTTTTAATTACATATTCCCTTTTGTGCACTCTCCCAAATTTCAGGCATTATCTCATTACCGCTTGCGTGCCAGCAAACCTCTTTGCACTTCCTCTAATTGGAATGAGGAGCGGTGCCAGTGTTTGTAGAGGAGAGGAGAGGCATGTCGCTGGAAATTTGTGAGCGAAGACACAAAAAGTGTAAGGGCAGCCTGTGGATTTCCTCTGATTTCATCAGTAAAAAAAAAAGATGTGTGAGGCGATCCCCAAGACAACAGGCAGCTGGTGTATGTAGGCGAGCTTCGCTGTCCAAAATCTCTGAGAGAAGAAAGTTAAAGAGTCTCATGAAGGCTCTGCAAGTCATCCTCGGCTTTAGAGTTAACTCCCATCTTTCAGCTTGACTGCCGTGAGTCATCTGTGCACGGTTACAGGGTGTGATGCACTGATGGGGTTACATGTAGCAATACTCAATTAAAATAATTGCATTTAGGCATTATTTGCTTAATGGTGTCCACTTGAAAGTACTTTGATCGCATCAGAAACATCAAACTGCCCACCAGATGGGTCAGGGAGCAAAACGGAAAGCAGAGAGAAATTATAAAACGATATCCAGAGCATTATTCAGTCCATCGGCTGAAAATCTACCAAAACATGGCCGCCTACGTAATCTTACAGGCTGAAAAAGGAAGCAACCAAGAGGTTTGTAGTAAATCTGGTGGAGCTGAATCAGGTAGTGGTTAATAAGTCTAATCATGGGCTGTATTTTGTTTGGAAAAACTTCAGTTTCAATCTTTAGTTTTCTTTCTCCTTCCCAAAACTTCAACAAAATCGAGGAGTGTCAGTATTTGTGCACTAAGCTAAACTAACCTTTGTTGTAAATTGGTGAAAAGAAAGCCATAAGATCTGCCTTCAGGTTGAATATTTTTGCAAGATAGGTTTTAAGGGTTTATTTGTGGTGCAACAAGTGTTTTCAAGTCATATCTACAAAGTCAGGCTCATCTGGACTCCAGTAACTGTGGTGCGTAGTTAACGCTTTCTTTATGCTCTCTTGAGTTTCTCTGATCTTAGTTGGTAGATTATTTCTTCGTAGATTATTTCATTGGACACGACGCATGTCTGCTGGAGAAGTCCGATTCAAAGAGGGGAAAAAAGGAAGGGCAGAATCAGCTGGAGTTCTTGTTTTGCAGCCTCTAATTTACAAAAGTTGTGCCTTTTAAAGGTCTACATGACATTTTGGAAATGATCTTCTCACAGCGTGACCTGCCGAGATATCATTGTGACGACGTGCTGAGTTCCACAGATTCCCCCCCCACACACACCCGACATCTCGCTGGAGCCCATCACGATGAGACGACCACTGTTTGAGTCCACTTAATGAGAGTGTAGAGTCAGCGCTCTGGCTGCAATTACAGTGTTTAGGACTCTTTAATGATATGTTAATGGCTTGGCTGTATTACCTCTCAGCTGCCCAAACAACATTAAATACCCCGCGGCTGATTAATCCTGCCTTCACAAAAACATCCAATTAGAAGGAAAATGTTGAAATCTAGATCTGCCAGCAAGTTTTCTGGGGCCAAAATGTACACAAGCACAGAATGAAGCATGACGAGATTTACTCCAAAAAAAAAAAAATACAATTAGAGATGGCAAATGAAGTTTTTAAATGTACGTTTTAATATCTTAAACGTCCACTCAGGGTTTGCGGTGCCAAAACACATAGCTCTTCATCAACTCTCAGCGTCATAAAGGTTAAATCAGCGGCCCCTTGGTCTTATAATGCTCTGCCTACGCAGTTGTTGCTCACCGCACCGGCAGTGTCTGCCCCAAAATCAGAGGAATCCTGTCCAAACATCTCAAACAACTTTAATTATGTAGTTTTTCTGTTGTTTATCTGCTGAATAAAAACCACAAGACGGATCTTGACGCAGCCCTCTAGCCGAAGTAAGATAAGATAGTTAAGAACACTTTGTTTTAAACATTAGCAGAGCTAAGATCGTCAAATGTGAGCCAGACCCTTTAATAAACACTGAAATTGCCTGTTAATTTAGCACCAACTCATGAACTTCAAATCCAATTCCATCTTTGATTTGCAGCAAAATTTTCTTTCCAAGTTTACACTGTCCACATGACCACCCGCTTTACATTGATTAGAAATGCAAATAAGCGACGGAAAATTGGAATCGGCGCAATTGAGGGGAAAATGTAATCTGGCATCCTCCGGGCCGTGGTGGACTGGAGGATGAATAATATTCAGAAGGATTATCAGGAAACAGAAAACGTTCTCCTCCTACAAACTCTGTTGAGATGGGTGAATATTCACAACACAGATATGTTAAATGTTGAGCCGTACATCCCTTGAATTTGAAATTCTAATCGTTGACGTCTGCATGGACGATAAGGAAGGCCATTGTGTGCACAAGATGAGCACATCGTGACGAACAAGAGGCGTTTCAGTTCAGTGGCATTGCATTCACTGAACTGAGAGCCATAAGAAGGTTAACTTATACGTTTTGAATATATGTTTAATGTCGTTACGCATCATTTGTCTCCTGATGAGGCAGCCGGTGCCCAGCCAGGCGTTTTGGTCGACCACCATTTCAAACTGCTCATTACCCGGGTCATACCCGTCAACAGCGCCCGACTCCCACTTTGATGATTATGAAAATGAATAAAGTCAGTGTTTCTGCAGATGTTCTGCAATCCCCTCCCATGTGTTTCCCTCAATGTCTGTTTCCTTTACAGCTGTTTCTCATTAGTAAATCACCTTGCCTGTCTTCTATCCAGCAATCTCCCTCCTCTGTATATATACCCCTATGTTTCTCCTGCTGCCTGTCAGATCCTCCTGTTAACTATCCTCCCATTTGGTCCAAACCACTCACTTGTTTTTGTCTTTGGTTTCCTGCTTTCCGTTAAGTCAGTGTTTTGTTGCCAACTTTTATTTGCCCGCTTTTAAGTCCCGTATCACCAGCCTTTAGCAGATGGCGTCCTTTTAAATCATTTTTATCTCTATAGTACATTTAAATCACAAACACTGACCAAAGCACACACAGATTAATAAGACGAACTAAGACATGAATACTTAGTTTTATTATTTTTAAACAAACCCGTAAAAAAGTTTAGCGTGGTAATCCACTAAGTCAATAATAGAGGCTGCTAGGAAATATTGATTGAAAGCAACAAAGAACCCACACAATTAAACAGAAAGCCTAATCTCCGAAAAAGCCAGTGAGCGGATATTTGTTTAAGGTGAGATTTAAACACTGACAATAAGGGAGGAAGCTAAATATCAAGGGGGAGGGAGGTTGTTCGAAAGTTGAAGAAAGCTGAAAGCTCCCAAACCAAGTTGAAATGGTGTGTAGATTCCACGAGTATTATCTTGCTCTAATGAGGAGACGACACCACAGATATTAATGCCGGTGTTACATGGGTCTTTGCTTTCTTTGTTTTTGTTTTCCTGATGTTTGACATTGATTTACTGAAACTAAATCAATTTGTGGACAGAAAGACAAACTGTCTTTGAGGGCACTGGAAGTTTATTTTTATTTGAAATTCCTTGGTTCTGCCGACACTGCAGCAATAATAAACTAGCCTTGTTACCACCCGATAATTGAAGTGCGTCCCAGAAGTATCAATAGCTGTTGATCTTTTTCACATTTTTATCTCAGTACAATCGCTAACATTTAATGTGTTTTCTTCTGATGTCTAATAAACCAACACAAAATCTCACACAACTGTAATTTGGAAGAAAGAAGTTAGCAAATGCTAACCATCACTAAATGCAAAGGGTAGCGATTAGCCACCTTTGCTTAGAAACCCCTAGTTAAAATCCAGGTCAACTAATTGGGTCAGGAGTAATCTTATTAGTGATTTCCACATGAGTACCATGATTCAGTGATTTCGTTTCCTTTCATATTGTGACTGACCTTTACTCTGACACCCCAAAATGAAAGGCATTATATCCAAAAGCTATGATTTTGTGATTTGAATGTATCAAAGGTTCCATTTAAAATCAGGCTTGTGTTTCCCATTTTTAACCTGTCAGACTAGTACTTGTTGCGCTGCTGAAAATAACCATTTTCTCCAGCATAAAAGCCCTTTTCATGTTGTCAGGGCGGGTGTGAGCTTTAAGCCCCATCGTGTTTGCCTCTTATCAGGCCTCAGAAAGAGGTTGGAAAGGTGATTGGGGTGGATGCTCATCCTCAGCAAAGGGAGAGGGGTGGGGGGCGCCTAAAGAATGTAGCATCCTTATCAAAGGCCCGGGTGCTGAGCCTCAGTTAAAAATAGAAACCGAGGGAGATTGGCATCGATTTCTGCAGGCGTTGACGGCCCGATTGACAGCAGCACCGCAGCATCGGGCTGTTGAGCCATCGAGGGAATCCGCCAGACAGCCTATGATGAGATGAGATGGGAAGATAACTTCTGACAAGCACCTCCACCCGCCTCCCATTTCTAATCACCCCCGTCTCCACGTACACACAAACATGCACACAAGGAGAGAAAAGTAATTACCGCCTGTGCACACACACACACACACACACATATACACGTTTGCTGCCCCCTGAGCAAGTAACGGGTCTTTGGCTGGCTGAGCATCCACCTGTCCTGTGTCTGCTGCCAAGTCAAAGCTCATGTGCTCACGCACATACAAAATACCTCTGGAAGTCCCTCCACAACAATCAGCCGCCGTCCTTAAGGGTTATCTCACTTAATTATCTTCCATCAGTGAATACTACCTAATGTCCATGAGGCGTCCTGGATGGGATGTCAGTGACCTTTGTTTTATTGCTCTAACTGAACCACACAAAGTCACTATTTTGGTTACACAGTCATCTCTCAGTGTAATTAATCTCTGAGGTATTAGAAGCAATTCAGTCCCACTAATGGACTGAGTGGCCTTTTTAGCAATACTTCAGAGATGATGAAATCCTTCCCTGAGATAACAACATTTACAAATGACTTGTTTGTCATTTGCAGATTAGATCCTGATTATTGTTCAGTTGCAGCCTGATGCCAGTGGGCTTAGACCAGACACAATGTAGACACATGTAGCAGCCGGCTGCGCCTCACTTCTAAACAGTTAATTTATTCAAAACAAATTTCATCTCAAGGCAGGTCCAACGCAGATTCTGTTAAACAGGATCCACGCTGCTCCAAATCTAATTAAAACCGAACCAAGACTTTGAGCCTTGACTGCAGCGCAATGCACTGTAATTTCAGAGAAAAACTCTGCTACTTAACAGAATTGAGCATTTGTTTGCATAATAATGAGGGCGAGAGACTGGAAACAAAAGGACTTGTTAATGTAAGAATGTGAAATACTGTTCTTAACATATTAATGAAAAGATCTTAATGGATTTCAAGGGCATCGTTAATAGAAAGTGTGGAACAGTTTTCTTGCACATTATAGAATCGAGAGGTGCATGTCTCCCTCTAGTGGCAGAAATATGACATGTTCTGCTGTAGAAACAGCACCTGGATACATTTAAATATATAAAAAAAAGATGGACGAAGCGTTCATTATTTGCTTAAAATAGTAGTGAATAAAAAAATATATATATATATATACATATATATAATTTATAGACTTGCAGGACCTCACATCAGTACTAATACTCAAACCTTTTTTTCCCATATTGTCATGTTATAGCTGCCAACTTCAAAGTATTTTATTGTAGTTTTACTTGTCCTGAACTTGAGCCACGTATTAGGTTTCACCTTACATTTGGTTCAGTGAAAGATAATGTTCTGCCTAAACTAAACACTCCAAACAGCTTTTAATCATTGTGACTCAAAACAGTCCTGGTGGAGCTGCAGTGATTAAGTGGCAGCATTATTCTTCAACTAATCAGTCTGCAGACAGAACTGAGTCTAATCAAATTTCAGAACGTTTTTCACTGCATCAGTCTGCAAAAACTTTAAGTTAATATTTCACTGTCAGAAACAGAGTGTCAATTGGCATCCATTAATTCGTCCATGTTTATGCTACTCAGTGAATTGTACTACTCAAGCCAGGAAAATGCAAAAACTTGAAACTTTATTCATTTTGATTTTTCACCAACATTATTTCTTTTTGCTAAATGCCACAAAAATCAGAGAAATGTATCAGATTTGTTTGTCAAAATCAGAAGTTTGCATATTTCCTCAGTATTTGGTAGCTTAACCTTTTAAAAGTATTGCTTTGAATTTCCTTCCTTTGTTGGATTTTGGTCCATTCCACTTGACAGAACAGGTGGAACTGTTTGTAAGCCGCTTCACTCTCTCATGCCTTTTCAGATCTGCTGACTAATTCTCTATAGGATTGAGATCAAGACTTCTTTATGGCCACACCAAAACATTTACTTTCTTATCCTTAAACTACTTTTTAACCACTTTGACTGCATGCTTGGGATCATTGTCCATTTGGAAGACTTGTTTGCTCTCTTGCATTTGGTGATTTTTTGGTGACTTTTCTATTTCATCTCGCGTGGCAACAGTTGTAAGGAACCCTCATTTCCAGTCTATGCCAAAACCTAAATCTAAAAAGATAGAGGGACAGACTGAGAGAGGTAAAAGACAGAAATGATCATCTATCTATCAATCAATCAATCAATCAATCAAATTTTATTTGAAAAGCACATTTCAGCAGCAAGGCATTTCAAAGTGCTTTACATCATATCAAAAACAGAAACATAATGCAACATAGAATCAACAGTAAGAACAATAAAAACAACAATAAAAAGATGACATTTAGTCAGGTATTATACCTAACTGGTTCGTTCTTACAAGCGTCAGCCTGCAAGACAAAAAAAAATTAATGATGATCACAGAGGGCCTACATTCAAAGCCTTCATTGACGTTAATCTGATTTGGGTTTTTTTAAGCAAAATCTTAAAATTTAAAGACTTAGTCTTTAAAAACACACTAACCCGTCCCGCAGGAGGTGTAAGGTGTTTTTTTTTTTTTTTTTTAATAAACCTTAAGCAGGAGTCATAAAGTACGATGTTGGCATCCTGCGGGACGGGATAGGAGTTTTTGTAAAAACAGAAACCCATCAAATGTAAACCTCAGTTAATTTAAAAGTGTTAAATGTTTCGGTGTTTGTAAACTTTGTGCAAAAGCAGAGTTAATTTCACTCTATAGAGTCACATTCTGTTTATGTAACTCTGGCTGTATATTGTTAGGAGTTAAAAGCGAGTGTTAAAACAAAGTGTTCTGTGTCAAATCTGAAGATACGGGAATCAATAACTCTTGACTTCTTAAGGCTGTAACACTAAAGGAGTTCATTCACTGACTCCGTCCCCAGAACCAGAAGCCAAGTCATTTCACAACAATTTGCTTTCGACATATGAGTTGTTCATAACGCTTGGTTAGTCATTTTTTTTCTGAGATGGTTTATAACTATTATTATTTTGAGTTGAGACCAACCGGTATGACAGACGTAACGTTCGCCTCATTGCTCATGGAACAAAGTAAATGTATAGAATTCCACTTGTCATTACTTCCAAGTTTGGGTCCATGTGCAATAGGTGAAACAGCACCCCCTCCTGGTGGTTGGCAGTGTTAAATATAGTGACCACAGACATCTCGTTGCCAGCTCGTGAGAGATGGGCGCGAGGTAGGTTCACTGAGTTTAACGCTCCGGTAAAATGTTTTGTTAGCTTGATGCTAACATGAAATGCTATTCCTCGTAAGGTGCTGTACCCGCTGTGATGAACCTGATTCCTGATCAGTCCATATTCTGTTCCGTACAGATAAACCATCTTTCATCTCATCCTGTCGCCATTTACCGGGCAGTGAGCGGTGAGAGCCAGAACCAACAACAGAAACAAACGGAACAGCTGTCAGTTACTGGTTGCTATGGTAACCACCGACCGTTAAGAGCAGGGTAACAGAACTTAAAACAACGAATCTCGCGATACTAGCCTTTTCTCCCGAGCTGCGTTTCATTTACTGATCTAGCTTAGGCTCGGAAACTAAAATAAAAAATACAAAACCAGGCTTAAGGTTTAATAAAGTTTAACCTTCCTTACAATATGTACAAATACATATCTATATCTACAATGCTATATTTTTAGAGAAAGATCCTAGAGTAATAATTTGGTCACTTTGTTTTATGTTTCATTTCAATATTTGTACAGAAAAAAAACCCTTCAAATATAAACTTTCTCTCTCTGCATGACAGAGTTCATCATAGGTTGATAAGAAGCTTATTCTGCAGATGAAAAAATAAAAGTGCCTACATTCAAATACTGTATGTAAAGTAGTTTATTTGAAGTCATGGAATAAAATTATCAGATTTAACCATACAAGAGGTTAAACTTGGCTTTTTATCAGTGACAATAACATTGACTATTGTATAAATCTTTTCTTATTAATACAAATGTTGCTTCTTTTAAACCATTCCTGATTTTATTCAGTCTTATGGTTTTTAACCGTTTTATAAGTCCTTATATTTCTCATATCAACATTTGTAAAGACAAAAACCCATCAAATGTAAACTTTCTCTTTCTGCATGAAAGAGTTAATCACCAGTTGATAAAAAGCTTATTCTGCAGATGAAAAAGGAAAAGGGCCTGCTGTCAAATACTGTATGTAAATAGAACTGTGACGTCACAGATTGACATCAGTGAACGTCTGAACCAGAGTCTTTGAATGTAGGCCCTCTGCTATCATTTGGTCACTAATCATTATTATTATTTATTTATTTTTTTTGTCTTGCTGGCTGACGCTTGTAGAACGAACCAGTTAGGTAGGATAGACTATCATTTCTCTCTTTTACCTCTGTCTTTTTAGATTTAGGTTTTAGCATAGACTGAAAATGAGGTTCCTTGACAACTGTTGCCCCTGATGCGGTGGCACTGCACGTCCTGGAGGCCAGAGCTGTATGTAAATGAGACCAATCAGAGGCAGGTGATTAGAGCAATCTGTGTCATGTGACTAAGCTCTAATAGTCACATGATATGTGATACAAATATATGATGTAGATATGTAAGTAGATATTTAAATCTACATCACAGTCCAGCTCTTGTGGCATTTCCTGACAACTTTGTGCAGAAAACGTAATATTCAGTTTGGGCAGCAATATTGGCTGAATTCTTAATAAAGATATCTAAATATTTAATTTTGACTAGTCGTATCTTGCATCGTAATTACGAATGTGTCCCGTCAAATGACACATCCGGTGACGTCATTTGAGATATCTTGAAAGGACTTTTGACTTGTCAAAATGTTATTGATGATATCTTGAATTACTTTTCTTACTAGCCACAATGTATGGTTTCTTAATTTCTCATTCCGGATAGTCAAAATGTATTTTGAGGTATCTAGAATGTAATTACGGATAGTCAGGAGAACCAAATTTATGTTACAATGGCCTGCCATACACTACAATTCAAATGAACGAATTCCTGCATCCCAAACTGAACTTCATTTTAGTAGTCAGTGAAGTGCAGTCAATTCGTGACTGATGAGACTGACTGAGATATAGATGTAGATCTATAACTAAAAATATTTCTCCTAAATTATGCTGCGATGTAGAGAAGAAGGTTAAGTCTATTTGCAGTTGCCAGATAGTAAATAGATTCTTATACTACAATGTTCTTCTCTAACAGGGAAAATAATGTATGTCTGATGGCAAAAATCTAAATTAGATGAGTAGTATACCGTTCTGCTTGGTCAGCTCTTCTCACTAAAGACTCATTTGCATAAAAAAAGATCTGGGCAGAAATTTGTCTTAGGGATGTAAATTACACATTCATTAGCCCCCTAAGCCTCTGCTCCTATGCATTAGAGTGAGGGGACAGCATTCAATTCATTGAAGGTCCTCACCTGGTTGGAGAACAGCACTGGTCCAATAGATCCTCCACTTTCTGAGACAAATTAAAACAAATGTTGAGCTTCCATTTACACTGATGAACTGATCACGTTCCTCAGCATGCTCCGTGCTGGAGACATTACTGCCAAAAGTAACGCCCTGCAATAAAACTCAGAGCTGATCAAGCTGATTAGACCTGAATCCCAAAGCATTGTCATTTTTTCTGCTGATGTATGCTGTGACCTGTTGAAGTGATTTGCAAATCTTTCTCTTTTGTTCTCCTTTCTTTTGTCCCCTTAAACACATTCATTTGGTAATCTTAAAGTGTCAACTTCCAGAGCCGTGACTCTTGGTTTAACTTGAGGTTAGGCCCGATTACATGGTCGGGTTTTATGAGTCTGAATCTTGACTGTGTCCTGAAACCCTTCCCATTTGTTTTCTCATCATCTTAAAGAAGGACTCACTAATCTGTGATACATTTGCTACATTGTGACTCTACTGATGTCTCTTTTCCTTTATTCTTTTTTTAAATTAATTAGTTTTGGAGTTATTTTTCAGTATTCCATTTCATTACATCACAGCTTATTCGTTAATATGATTTAATCACCATTTTATCATTAATTGTATTCACATTGATTTACTATGAAATATTAACTTAATTTGAAGATTGGCTGCCTGCCCAGTATCTGCCCTGCCCTGGACTGGATGAGGAAAAATTAATAAATACAATATAGAACATCTCAGTGTATTTAAAAACACATTTTTAAATGTTATGCTCACTTTTAACACATTATGTTCTTATTTAAACTTTGATTTATAATCAGTTACAGCAATTCAGTGCATTTTTGGTGGGTTGTAAAAACTGGACAACAGTTAACATGGAGGATTTCTTTTTTCTTTTTTTTTTTTGCTGATAGCTGCAGTGCCTTGTGAATGAATTGATACACTTTTTTTACATCATATTCCAGCTATGGACATCATTTATTGAACTCCAGCTTTCTTTGAACTTTGACCATTTTGACTTTATTTTTCCGTTCTGCATTCCCCATAGCATGATGCTGCCATCACCATGTGTCGGTGTCACCATGGGGTGGATGAATCAAGCTACAATAATTAGGGTGTATATATCCATCTCATCAAATTAAAACATTAATTACATGTAGTTTATTTATGCATGTATTTAAGTTTTGCTGTTGCTCCAGCTTCTCTCTGGTTGTCACCCACTTGTCGGAGCGGTTGGAAAGCAGTAATTCAGTTTCGCTGCGGTGCTTATTTTCTCTTTCATCTTCACAAACATGTCCTTGAGAAGTTTCCATACATCCCGAACGCCTTTTATCTTCTCCCAGGCTTTGGACGACTTCTCCCCTCCTCGGCCTCCCGTAGCGCCGCTGGTGCGTTCTGGGTGGGCGGCGTCTTCCAGACTGACCGCTGCTTCCGGCGTCTCCTCAATGTCGGCCTCCATCTTGACATACGGATCGGGCACGTGCGCAGAGCGTGCGACTGGCTACGCGCTCTTAATGCCTTTTGGAAATTGGAGGACTCTGGACCGGTGATGGGAATTCCGTTCCTTTTTCTCGGATTCGAACCATGTGACTCAAGAGACCTGCCTTTCACAAGAAGTCCTGTTCAGTTTGCTATGTAGAAGGACACTCTGACCCCACCATCACCATGCTGACACATGGTGGCAGCATCATGCTGTGGGGATGCTTTTCTTCAGCAGCACAGCATATTTCATTTGTAAGTGCATGAAACTGCACTGATATGCATTTTATGTTTCTTTATTACAGCAAAACTTTTTATGGTCGTTTTGGTTCATGGTGGCTGCTCTGGATACTTTCTTTGTGGTTGTGTCTTGGAGGCGTACTATATAGCCTACTTTTATATTGACTGCTTTAGGTTGATACCAAGGATTTGATCAAATTAAAAATAGTTTCAAACATCTCAAATCAACTGAGACTGGTACACGCCTATACCCACTGACGGTACATATAAACTAATGCCATCTCTAGGCTGTGCCTCCCTGGGCAAATTGACACACCAATAACTTTTCTGTTTGTTTTTAATTATTATTTTCAACATAGTTCTTTTTATTTGGTTAAGTTTAAGTTCTCAACATTACATTATGATATTATTAAATGGTTTTTATATTGTTTTTTATCTACAGAAAATAAAAACAAGTGAGTTCTTCCTTCACTGAACTTTGTTGCTTTTCAGTTTTTTAAGGAGTGGTATAGTTAGTTTTAACATTTCCCCAATTCTTACTATTGTTAAATGTATATAAAATGTCAGTTTTTCAGATAGTTAAAAGTAGACATCTAAGCAGATAATAAAACTGATTATCTTTTCTTTCACTAATAGAGTTTTTTGCGTGTTGATGTTTACTTCTATTTTTAAAAGTATCACTATTCAGTATGTTAGTGGGGGGTTTTTTCTTGCCACATTAAAATGGACTTATCTAAAGACAACAAACGAATTATTTTATGTATTTATTCTTAATTAGCTCATTTAGTTCGTTTGCTCAAGCACCGCGTCTTTTTTTTATTGCCTTTGATTAAAGTTCGCCAATAAAAGCTGGCATAAACAGAGCCTTTGGCGCCATCTAGCTGTAAATGAGCAGAATTGCTTGGTCGATCCGGTCTTCGTCAACCAACCAGGAAAGAGGGTTTGCCATGATCTGGACTGAGGCGGATGAGACCAGGAACCATTGTTCTGCTCATAATCCGAGTCCAAAACGAAATTCAGGAGGTTTTCCATGCGTCCAGAAAAACCGCGCCTCCTTTTCATGGCTTGTCGATCGCAGATGGTTGACACACTTATCAAAAAATTTGGATTTATTTATAAAGCTATCTCATAAGGCTTGCTCTCTGTGTCTTTCTCTCTCCCCCCCTCGCTCCCCCCCGTTCGTTTTCTGTAGCAACCACAACCCGAGGGCGAGATCCAGGGCCGTGCATTTTTCCCTTTCGGTCAGCTGCTAAATGGAAATAAAACGCGGAGCGGAAAGTGGAAACAGCCGAGGTGCGTGCATCCTCCTCAAAATAATCCAAATGTTTACTGTTTTACTATGCTGGATTCTGTGCTGGCGACTACTGGCTACTACGAGATTCACAGGAATAGAGTAAATAACTGCTTTTGTTCTCATCACTGCCATTTATGTTATTTATGAATATACAATCCGATCTGTGCTAATAGTGATGGGAGGTGAATGCTGTTTTATTCCCACCCCTCCTTGGGGCACGCATCTGTTTGGCTCAATATTTCTGTGCCATATTCTTTCCTTCCTTGCCGATCACAGCATTATTCAGTGGGGGGTTTTTTTGTTTGTTTTTTTTTTCCTCTCATATTTGTGCCAAAAGCCCAACAGCTCTATGAAGCCTTTCAGTACAACAGTCGGAGGAGTTTGTGCTTGATGCTGTCATATCATTATTTTACGCAGTAATTCTCCACTGTGAGTTCACTTATGCGTGCTGTGCTCCTAGATGGATCATTTCAGGCTTCCGGAGGAAGGTTGTAGACTCAGGATGCAACCATGAGTGGATGCATCTTGCTAGCATCCAAAGCTCTTCAATATTTTCTCCTTTTTTCATGTTACAATCACAAATTTCAGTGTGTTTTTATTGGGTTTTTGTTTGATACAGCAAGACAAAGTAGTGCATGATTGTGAAACGAAGGCGAATTGATTAATGCTTTTCAAATTTTCACTGTTAAAATGCTGAAGCGTGTGATGTGCATTTGCATTCAGACTCCACCGGGTCATTACTTTGGAGAGACCATCTTCCATTGCCACCACGGCTGCAAGTCCTTTCAGGCTCTTCTGCTGGCTTTGCACTTAAAAACGGTCAATTCTTCTGTGCAGAATGGCTTAAACTCAGTCTCACTGGACGCAGAGCTTCCATGAGAAGCTTTTTCCAAGTCTTGTCCAGGATTCTCAATTTAATTTGCGTTTGGACTTTGATTGGGCCACACTAACACATGAGTGTGCTTTTATCTAAACCTTTGTTTAGGGTCGTTGTCCTGCTGGTAGTTGAACTTGTACTCTTTTTACAAGCGTTTTGCAAGCTTTAAGTACCAGTTGTATTTAGGTCTGACTTACATACGAACATGCTATTAATCTTGCATGCATGTATGGATATGTGTGTAGCTTAGCACAGACTAAGCTTGAATCCCAGGATTACTCTGTGTAATCATCTCACTCAATCTGACATGCATCCTTGTCTCTGCTGAAAACAGCTTCCCCCACAGCATGACGCTGCCACCACCCTGTTTCACTTTGGGTGTCGTTTGCTAACGTTGACACTTTAGATGCATCGCAAACATATCATCAGCCCAATATCAGTGTGTGGGGAGCAGATGCTCACACCTGACACTAATAACATTGTGCCAAAATGTTAAAGGTCACAGAGTGACGGAGACACATATGAGGATGTTGTCAATTTAATATTTGACACACACTGAAGACATTTGGTTGAATTAGATTTTGCTTAGGTGTGCCTGTGTAAAGGGCAGTCAATGCAAATATATGCCACAATTTCCAGAATTGCATTTACAAAAACTGTAAAAATTGTGAGATAGACCAACTTTGTGTTGGTCTATCTCTTATAATCTCACAAAGGTTTGAGGTTGTAACATGTCAAAATGTGGAAAAGTTCAAGGTGTAGGAATACTCACTGTAAATCCACTACTTCATTGCTGTGTGTCGTTGGATGTGCTTATTTTTGTTTTCGTAATTAAAAGAAGTAGAAAAAAACCAAACATTGTGTAAAGCTGGATTTTAATTACACATTTTAGCATATCTTGAGCCAATTGCCTCAAATATTATCATTATTTTCCTTTGAATTAAAATGCATGCCAGCAGCTAATATTTCTTTAACTGTAAAGATCACATATGCATTTCTAAATTATTTGCTGAGCTCTTGGGTATTTCACACAACTTCTTTAGATATTTTGAGGTGTTTGTTTATGCCATCGTGTTTGTCTCCAGGTAATGATCTCCCTGTCCGTTATCTGCGGCTCCTGGCCCCACCCTTGCAGCTCCTGTCGGCTGCAGTGTGGCAAGTCGTGCAGCGGGGACTCGTGGATCACTATGGGATGCTAGAGGAGTTTGTTACCATGGTGACGGAGCTGGTCCCAGAGCTGATGAGCTACAGTCAGAGGGCTCAGCTCATCCTGGGCCTCAGGGCCAGGGTCAGTAGAGTTTTTTTTTTTTTTTTTTTCTTTTCCCTGATTAATAATGCATAATAAAGACTGCATTCATGTTGTTGATGCTGTTTTTAAATAAAGCATAAAACCAGCATCAACTTGGTTCTTTATACTGTATTGTAAAGTTAATTTTAACCCCCTATACATCCGTATTTATATTTTCTGTAGTAACCTTTTATGAAAGGTAAAATAACCTACCTTGTGTAACTAGTTGGTCCTGGAGCTCTGTCGAGGAGATCACCCAGTGGACATGCAGACCATTCAGCCACATCTGGACAGAATAAAAGCTCCAGTCAGCACAGCCAAGGACCACCATGTGAGCAAACCAGGACTCCCAGTTGGTTGAGTCACATCTGCAGTTTTAAACTTAGGTGATATATGCCATATCCGTTTGTTGTTGTCGTTGTTTTCCCTTTTTTAAGGTAACCATAAACCAGGTGGAGGAGTCTGAGGTGAACTTTGTTGAGCTGGTGCACTCGTTACTTGAAGATCCGTCTGAGAGAAAATATTTTTTCCAAGTAAGACCTCTGACTTTGTTTACTTGTTGTTCCATTTATGTCAACATTTGCAGATAACGTTTCAGTTTGTGTTTGCTTTAAATTAATTCTATGCATAGGTTTGACATTTTAGTACTTTTCAGTGGCAATAAATAAAAAAAATGATCATGTGGTTGTTATATAGCGCTTGACTCACTTTTTTTTTATTTTTGTTACGACTGGACTTTCTGCAGGTTAATGTGCTGCTTCTGCATTTTAAGGAAGCGACTGTAATACTCTGCCAGCACGTTACCTAAAACGGCCGTAGCGTTTTAATTTCTTTTCTAAAGTTACGTCTGGCTCATCACATGCTTTCTTCGGGTTGCTGAAGTTCAATACTTTAGCAAACTGAATGCATGTTTTTGTTCCGTTTTGATATGGCTCATTAGGGCTGGAAAATTTCAGGAAATGTTTAAAGTTTGAAACTTTCTTTGGGAATGAACAGGAATAGGTATTGAATTTAGACCACAACATGACAATGATCCATCTTCATCGGACCTCCAGCAGCAGTTGAACAATTTACAATCATTTATCTTTGACGTGTTTTTATATTAGTCTTAGATATTTAACAGTTAAATGGAGCCGGTTGTGAATCCAGTGTGAACAATTAAAAGGAAACTGTCTGAAATATTAACCAAGCATGTATTTAAAGTCAATAAATCAAACAATAAGATAAGTTTATCTTCCTAACTAAGATGAACAGGAGGTCCCAAAAAGGACAGGCCATTCCTAAAAACTCCTCAACATAACATTCAGCTTTAAAGATGTTCACAGAGGTGCTACAGGTTGAGATGAGCAAAGGATGGACAACAGCTGTCCTTTTAGGTAACTGTACTTGTCCATCTTATGGCTCCACCAATCACAGAAAGGCACTTGCATTCTCAAATGTACATATTTTTAAAATAATCATCTTATCACAGCAGTCGTAGCGCACATTAACGTAGCACGCTGCTGACTGCAGGGGTATTGACTACATGCTCCTTATGTGCGCTCTGCATTCCTCCATCTCACGCACTGATGATTTATAGAGCGCTGGACTGTTAAGGCCTCATTTTGGAGCCCAGAGCGTAATACTACTGAAGCCACACAATTACATCCCCAGAACACCAAAAAACTAAGAGTTGACCACCACACTGGGTTGTAATTATTGCCACATTTGACTTGTAAATATTCTCATTCTTCATAACAGTTTTATTTAGAAAAGGTCCAGGCACACAACAGCACATATGAACGATCCAAAACAAAATGCTTGATGGTTTTTCTTCTTGGTTTTTCACTAGTGATTAAGCATCGCATTCACATGGGAAGCAAAGGTCAAATCCTCCACTGATGCTCTATGCTGCACTTCTTGTTAAATTGCCTAAAACCGCTGATTGCAATGTTTATTCTTGTTAAATTAAAGATGGTTTAGTAGATTCAGAGAAATTCAAGTTTTCAGAATATGACCTCCTTGTTAAACCGATTTATATCTTTGATGTTTGGATGTATTTTGTCTGACTCTACAACCTGGTTAATACTGGTTGGAGCTAAATAATAATAAAAACAATTAGCAATCTTGTTAGCTGTTTCTCCCGTTGACTTGACACTCGTTTCTGTTACAGGAAATCTTCCCGGTGTATTTCGGCCCAAAGTATGACGCTGCCCTGGAGATGCTGGTGTGGGAGTTCATATCAAGACTGGATGAGCTAATGCCTATTCCAGACTTCAACCAGGTGCTTTGTTACTTCAGCTGGAGCATAGAAGACATTATGAACCACTTATATTAAACAAAGCTTCAGCATGTGACATTTGACTCCAATATATTGATTGTCCAAAGCCAAATGTAACACTTTTTTGTCTCCTTTAATTCAAATTGAGCGCTCAGTTGTCCAATGTATCCTGAGTACTGAGGGCTCAGGTGTGCTGAAAGGAGGAGGATGGTTAACTGGGAGCAGATCGGCCACACTGTCCCAGTAGACTCTTCCTCATAATCCTTCTTTTTTAGCAGAGAATCTCTAGAGAAAAACACAATCACAAAGCCTGTTAGTCATCTCAGCGTAGGAAATTACTGCGTTAAATAGGCAACAGTGATTATTCCTTTCTTTTAAATTTAGGCTGTTTAAGTGTAATTAGATGATTTTAAATGCAATTAAAAATGTCAACTAATGCAGTTCATCTAAATCAACTCTACGGCCGTATTCATACCAGACTAAGACAACACCACAACATTAGAAATAAAATAAGACCCACTAGATTGTAGAGGATTTTTTCAAATTGTAAAGAAACCTCTTGATACAGATGCTTAGGATGGAAGTCCTGTGATGATCTACAGGTCTTCTACAATCCAGTGACGTTTTCATGGTCTCGGGCATCCTGGAAGCTGCAAAACAATTATTATAAAAAACAACGAAAACACTGTGAATGTGTAATAAATGCACTAATGTAATCTCTCTTCTCAGTTGGCAGCTTTGCTGACAGACGTCCCTACATTTCTTGAAGACTGTTTACGAACATTTTTCCCACCAGATGACATGAAGGCTTTACTTGATCACCACAAGAACCTCGGCCATTTTGAAGAAAAAGGTGGGACTTTAATTTATCAAAGCGAAACGCTAAATTTCAACCAAACTTTGGTCACTTCTTTTATTATTATTATTACCCTGCAGATCCAGAACTGTTACCAATGGATGACTGCATCCTCTCCTCCCTCTCGCTGCCTCCTGGAACCAGGCCTGTTATTAAAACCACCTCCGAGTCTCCTGCCCAAGCTAAAGACTCAACCTCTCCAGCACATCTTGGAGCTGCGAGCAACACCAGCAGCCAAGAGAAGCCGAGCACGAGGGCTTCTGACAATCTGAGACAGAAGCTGAGGGAGGAGCGGGAGTCCGGCGCTTGGCAGCTGCAGGTCAGGAACATGACCACTTCTCAGGAACGGAAAATGCAGAGCGCGACGCGGCCGTGCAACGAAACCATTGACCTCACTATTTCCAACGAGGGGGCGGACTCGGATTCTGAGGCCAGCGAGGGCACCCACAGCTTGTTGGGCTCTCAGAGCTCAAGAAAGAGGAAGCTGAGTGGAGGCGTGGACGTTCCCAGGAAGCAAAATGCCGAGGCTTCAGCCATTCTGTAAGAGAAACAGACATACCTAGTTCATTTCTTAAATAACACGTGAAATACTGTTTCATGTTTGTAGTTATCGAAATTTCTATTTCCCACTTTTGCAGAAATTCCTCAGTGGATGATGAGAATTCAGGTGAATCTCCCCTGATCTCCATATGGGGAGAATATACAGGTTTGTGCCGTTTATGTATGCAGAGTTTAGACTTTTAAATAAACTGGCTATTGAATAGGCTGTGTCTAATTTTAGACTCTCAGGAACGTTCCTTCCCCGTTCTGATGGACTCAAAGGTCCCCTGGTCAGATGAAGAGACGCTCCATCTGCTTGACATCTGGGGGAAGGATTCGGTGCAGCAAGCCTTGAAGGGCTGCTTGAAAAACCGCCACATATTTACTCAAATCGCACAGAAGATGGCCGAGAGGGGCTACATGAGGACTGTGGAGCAGTGCCAGACGAGGATCAAGCGACTGAAGAAATGCTTCCGCCAGAGCCTCAAGTAACGCTCCTCTTTCATTTATGAAGCACTGGAGAAAATGTGAGTGATCTGCATTAAAAACTCTGGTTCCTTATCTACCATCAGAGGGAACTCGAGGCCGGACCATAAATTTTACTCAAAGCTTGAGCAGATCATCGGCTCTTCATCCGCCTCGTCTCTCCCTGAGATAACCTACGATGTGGAGGAAGTCGTCGACGACGACGACGACACCCAAGACGGTGAAGAAGACTTGCAGTTCATCGGACACTCCGGGCAGCTAGAAATCGGTACAATGTTGCATTCATATCATTAGTTTTTATCTCAGTTTATTTAATCTCATAAATGTAAAGTGTTAGTCCTTTTCTTCAAGTACTGTGCAAACCTACAAACCTCAATATTATGAAAGAGAAGTAAAAAGAAAGCTGATTTGAAACGGAAGATTCATTTCAGGTTTGCTGCATGTGATTCAGAGGATGTTGCAAATATGTTGAAGAAAGCCTGAACACATGGTGAAGCACGGTGGTGGCAGAATCATGCTTTGGGAACATTTATCCTCCACAAATTTAGAAATACTGGTCTGAGTTGATGGGGAAAATGGATACAGATAAATAGACCCTCCCTATTCTGAAGAACCTCAGGTATAAACACCAATTTGTTGTGATCTGTCCTACAAAATCCCAACAACAAACCTAGACGTTTGCGGTTGGGAGGTGACTAAAAATAAAAAAGTTGAAGTGGAATCCATGCCGTCGTAAGGCACACAGGAATAATAGAGTACTCATCCGGTCGTTTTCATCCAACTGCTTTCGTCACGGCAGGAACTCGAAGTGTGCCGTGGACAGACATGGAGACCCTGGCCCTCATCAACATTTGGAGCACCGACAAAATGCAGCAGGACCTGAGAGGGAACCGAACGGGACACCTTTTCTCCATCATATCCAGCAAGATGGCTGCCCTGGGCTTTTCCCGCACCCCAGAGCAATGCCAGACGAGACTGAAACGGCTCAAATCCAGCTTCAGGCAGTGCTACCAAAACAAGTACATACACTTACACAGGGAGGGATGAAAGGAACATGTGTGATGTTCTCTGTAATATTTAAGAGTGCCTTTCTTCTGTTAATATTTTCTAGTTTGAAAGGACATGAACAAGTTCAGTGCAAGTTTTACAACGAGCTCGGAAGGATTTTAGTCAAGGACTTCCAGTCGGTGATGCAGCTGGACGACATGTCGATGAAGGACGATGACGGCGACTTTCCTTCCTTCAGTCACCATAACATCGGTAAAAGGTTTATAATTATCTTTAATAAACATGGAGAAGAAGCACTCCTCTGTTCCATTTGGCCTGCCATTTTTATCTGTTAACAAATTTGATTAATTTCTTGATAAGATAATAGTGTAAGGTTTCTATTCTTCACCCACTGAATTACTCTCTAATCAAGGGAATCTTATCTTCTCTTTTAAGCATTAGTTTGGATCTTGTCTACTTTTTGGGGTTATTACTTTTTGATAAAGAGCCATATTAGGGGTTTTGATAACTTTTTTTCCCCCTTTAATAAATTAAATCAATATTTTAGCCCTACATTTTGTATAAACTTGGCTTAAAATTGCCTGAAAATAAAGCTGAAACAGAAGAAATCTGGAGGAGTGAAAACTCTTCTTCACCTCACTTTAGTTACACAAACAGAGCAGCTTGGGATTTACTGAAGCTTGCTCGTCTTCTCAAGGCCGCAGATCCTACATTTATCTTCTCAGTGATGGCTACTGCCTGTTTCCAGCCTCTGCTGCTCCAGGTGGCTCTCAGTGAACCCAGGTTTGTTGTTTGCTTCTGCTGACGTAGATAAGCTTGGAGCGCTTTCATCAGAACAACCCAGAAAGGAGCAGTCTCTGGCTGTCACAGGCCTCCACATGTAGTTTAACCTTTGACCTCTTCAACCACGGCATTACCAGCAGAGCTTGTTTTTCTTTTGTCAGGATTTTTTCTAGTTTCCTGAGCGAAAGAGCTGGAAGTTGTCGGTTGGAACCAGATTTCATATTGAAAGTTGATGACTGGATGTGAAATCATTCTTACACAACAACCGATCAAAAGACGTTGAAAATAAACCATCTATGTTATTTCAGATCCAAGTTGTGATCCACATTCCTCCCTAAAATCCTTAGTGTCCTTACGAAGAAACAGAAATTGCAATGTTTATTTCCAAAGTTCTGCACCAAACAATTTTTTTTCTCCTGCATTTGGGTGTTTTCTTCTAGGAGCAACACTGCAAAAGCAAACTTTGCTTAGATTCCCACAAAGCTTTTCCCAACAGAAGTAACTCTGCGTGCTCCGCTCTGATTATTTTTGGAAATTTTCTGACTGGTCAGCATTTTGATCTACGTGTGGAATTTGCTGGGACTCTCAGCTCCTGGAAGGAATGTCAACAATCCTGAATATTTTCCACTAGTGAACAGTCTTTCTCCCTGCAGACTCCCAAGTAATTTCTACAGGGAAAATTCAAACTGGTTGACCCTGACTGAGAGATGCAGCTGCTAACATAAGTGCTGATAATAATCCCAGGTTAATGTTTGTGTCTCCAGAGTCTGCTGTCGGAGCTCAGGAGGACCGAAAGAAAGTGCCATGGTCCGACAAAGAGACCATCATCCTCCTGGAGGTTTGGGGCGACCCTCAGGTAGAGAGCCCAGTTCATTCATGCGAGATCTTCGTTACTCCTATTGCTAAACCAGGCGGTTAACTGGTCTAAACCCAGTTTTTTATTAACTGTATACATTGTTTAGATGCTTCTCAAAGCCACATCTCTAAAGATGCTTTACTGTTCAGATGCAGCAGTGCTTGAGGCGCTACCCGCACAACGGACACATCTTTACAGAGGTGTCAGAGAAGCTGAATGCCAACGGTTACTCCCGCACTCCGGAGCAGTGCCACACCAGGATCAAACGACTGAAAGCCGCCTACCGCCAGTGTAAAGAAAACATGAGGTAACAACAACAAATGTTGTTGATCATTGTGATTTAATTTTTTATGTTTTTTTTTTGTTTTCTGTTACGTGGGTGCTCATAACTTCGTTTTATATCTGCAGCTCATCTGGGTCGGACCGAGTCGACTTTAAATTCTACGATCTGCTGGAGCAGATTCTGGACAAGCAGCCGTCAACGTCGTCCACCATCATAACCGACTCTATTGAAATATCAGAAGACTCCAATGGAGAGTCTGGAACAGAGAGAGGTAGGCGACCTCTTCCCTTTCTGTCCAATCCAGCTAGAGAACAAACTAGCGTCACTCTGTAGTTTTACAGCACTGACCTTCACGACCTTGATACACTAAGGTTGAGCTGCATTTGCTGCCGGCTCTAAATTTTCCACATCATTTGTTTTTTCTGCTTTGTTGCCAAGAAAGGTCAGCAATCCCAGAATTACCACCAACTCTCAGGTGACCACATACTTTACGCAAGCTGCTTCCTTTGAAAAGTGCTGCTTTTATTCTAGTAACAGCTTCTTAAAATCCTCATAAATATACAGAAAAATCTGCTAACTTTCACCCAAATGCACCTCTTTTTAAATGTGGGCAGAATGGCTGTTTCTTTTCTAATTTAAGGAGCAAATCTTACTTTGTGAAGGAAGCCTTGTGGGTTTGTAGGATTTGGTTTTGTGGAACAGACAAAAATAACAACCTTTGGTTTGCTGCAGCTTGTTGAGACTTTCAACTCTTTAATAGATTACAAACAAAATATGAGGTCTTATGGCACATCATTGCGTTTAATATTGAAGCTACCTTCAATATTTATGTGATTCCTTTCAGAGGTTTGAGGCCTTTGTTTGAACTCAGTTTTTCTTTTGGTTTGAGGTTTTTTTTTTGCAAACTGAAAACTAATTAAAATGGAAAAAATGAATCAATAATCACTTCAGGTTAAATCACTAAACGTCTGCATAGCAATTCATACCAAAGCAAGCTGATTGATTTATAATAAAATGAAACATTTGCATTTGTCTAATTCAGTTCACTGAGTTCATCTCTTGGCTCCTTTTTAGTCCTGCAAGCTTGTTGGGTTTGTCTCATTAAAATTGCATAGTTTGTCTTGTGTTCACCTCTTATATGACTCTAGACTCAGGTGAATTTTCTTAGGTTTTACTTGCATGGAGTCAACAAGTCACACAATGTTACAACCAGTGCTGCCTGTTCTGCACCAGATGGAGAGACCCCAGAGGCGTCGGCAGACAAACCAGCGACCAGCACCTGGTCGGACGAGGAAACTCTGGCTCTTATCGAGATCTGGGGCGACGTGGACATCCAGCGGGCTCTGAGGGGCTTCATCCACAACGGGCACGTTTACGCCGAGATCTCGGAGCGGCTGCACGACCTCGGCTTCTCCAAAACCCCAGAGCAGTGCCGCTCCAAAGTCAAGTTGCTGAGGATCAACTTCCGGCAGTGCTACGAGAGGAAGAAGTGAGGTCTTCCTTTCTGTCTTCCTGTTAAACCTTTTTTAGAGTTCCTACAAATTGCTACGCAAAAGCTTTCCAGGGTTCTCAGTCCTTTAAAGATCTTAAACTTAATCTTTACTTTAGCTTTATGGCAGATATTTCTGCATTTTGATGCGTCTGTAGTCAGGTTTTCTATATGACACTGGAAAAAACAGACACTGGAAGAAAGGACAAAAAAGGAAGACAAGAAAGAAAGTACACACAGTATTTGGATTTAATCATATTTTCTGATTTATTGATGTTTTTTGATGCTCTCGTTGAACAAACAGTGTAAAAAATTGCCTGACAATAATCCAGACAATACAGACACTTTTGGGAGGAATTTAAACATCATTAATTGAAATTTATTGTGAAAGAAAGAAATAAAAATTCAGATCATAATAAGAAATTTAACATATTAAAATGATTCATTAAATGTCTATTCCTATGAAGAAGGAAAGTAGATTAGGAACTGAAGTATGTAAATACAAATGTCTTTCTCTATTCATATTTTCTTTCTCCAAATTCTTCTCGACTTGGAAAAATATGGTGATATTTTTTTTCCAGATTCTGTGTCAACCCCAAAAAACAAAAAAAATCATTTGCTCTTTCTAGGAATGGAAGAAAAATGGATTACAAGTTCTACCACCAGCTGGAGCAGATCCTGGGCCAGGAGGCCATGAGCATTGACGAGTTTGATGAGCGGGACGATCAAGCTGCCATGGATCCAGGTACCGCCTCTAAACGTTCACACATTCTCGTTGCGTCAGAACAAGCCGCAACGTCCCACAGATCTTTGGTTATCTTGCCCCGCAGAGTCTTCAGATGAACAGACGAACACGCCGTGGTCGGAGGAAGAGACGGTGGCCCTCGTCGAGGTGTGGGCGGCTGACGACGTGCAGCACAACCTGAAGAACTCCATGCGCAACGGCCACGTGTACGAAGACATATCCGAGAAGCTGGCCTCGTACGGCTACCTGCGGACGGCGGAGCAGTGCCAGCTGAGGATCAAACGGCTGAAGAAGACGTACAGGCGCTACTGCAACAGCCGCAGGTACAGGAATCAGATCGGTTTGTTTCTTTTATCATTTTAATTTTCCTGCGTATTTAAAAGGAATTCATGACTTCCAGAAACGGAGGGCGGCCGGCAGTGTTTCGATACTTCAACCTTCTCGCCCCGGTGCTTGGCAACGAATTGGCGTTCGCAGATGTGGATGGTTCGACCACCGATTCAGCCGTAGAGCCCCTAATGGACCACGATCCTGTAATGTGTACGTATAAATGCGATGACGCCTTCTTGTTTGCACTTTATTGTACGCATTTCTTAATTTACCGACAAAGAAATCTTTAAAAGTTTGGGTTTTTTCTTGTTTTAGACGAGCAGCCCTCGACCAGCCACATACTGACGGACATGAGCAGAAAGACGCCCTGGTCTGACCTTGAGACTCGCACCCTCCTGGAGATCTGGGGCGAGGACAGCGTCCAGCTCACCCTGAGGGGCTGCCTGAAGAACCGACACGTGTTTGAGTACATCTCAGAGAAGCTGAGCAACCACGGCTTCATCAGGACCACCGAGCAGTGCTACACCCGCATGAAGCGCCTTAAATACAGCTTTGTCCACGAAAAGTGAGTCAAACTGTAACAATGTGTTTGTTATTAGGTTGTTTCCTTATGATTTTGTTTTTACTTTCCTTTAAATCCAGGGAAGAATTCAAATTCTTCAATGAAATGGACAAAATCTTTAGGAAGGACCTGAACATGGACGACTCTGCTGTCAACCCGTTCACTGTAGACGAAACGGATGAGCTTGCCTCTGAAGCGCACCAAGTGAAAGGTAAAATGGAGGCATTTTTCTGACTAGTATCTCGGCAGTGAATATTTGTGAGGATGGTTTTCTTTTAGCATGTTTTACAAAACAAAAATCTGAAAAGTGGGGAATGAATTTGAATTCTGATCTCTTTATAAATAAGATCCACTCCACTCTATTGACAGGGCAACTTCAGGGTTGTTACACTTTCTGGAAAAGAAAGGGGAAAGAAATGTATGGAAAATGTTAGCATCTTTAGAGTTTGTTCCTCACTCCGTAGTGTAAAAGTTCCTATCTTCCTTCCTGATCTGAGTCCAATGCCACTTTTTTTCTGGTCTTTGTATTTTAAATTGCCGTTGCTCTCCTTTGTGTCTTTCTAAAAGGAGGAAGAGATTTCTTCCTTCCTTTCTTATGCAATTTCTTCTTCCTGTTTCCTTACCTTGTGTCTTTCCTTCTGTTACTTTTTGCCCTATTTCACTGTTTTTTCAGTATTCTATACATACAGTAGGGCGACTGTAGAAATATATGCTACTAATCCAGTGTGAACTTTACTGTCTTATATTTTAAACAGAAGTCTGGGTAGATAAGTATGGATTTTTAAGATGTAAAATTTTTCTGAAACTTACAAATGCAGAACACAGCTAAGGAAAAAAACCCATCGTTCATTCTTAAAGTTTAGATTTAGCAAAGAATGAGTAAATATTTCTGTCTAAAGATATGCAAGGATTTTAAAGACATGACACCACGAGACTTGAAACTAACTGCAGCGAAACGGGGTTCTGAATACAAATGCATGACACAATTTTCTATCTTTTAATGTGTAAAAATAAAAATGTAAATGCATCATTTTATTTTGTTCTGTCTATCCTGTAAAATTCACAATGTGGAAAGTAATTAAATCACCTTATCTGTCGTTTAATTGTTGTTGTTTTTTCCCCAAGTAAAGTTTTGCATATTTCATCACGACCGTGCCACCTCGACGTTGTTCCTCAGAGAAACATTCCTGTCTCTATGTGCTTCCTCGACAGCCTCAGGTAACCACTGGCTGGCCGACAGCTCCAAGATGGCCTGGGGGGACGGAGAGACGGAGGCCCTGCTGGACATTTGGGGGAGCGCTGAGATCCAGGAGAATCTGAAGGGCGGCAACAAGAACAAAAGCATCTACAAGCAGATATCTCAGGTGATGGCCAGCCAGGGCTACCTCCGCTCCCCTGAACAGTGTCAGTCCAGGGTGAAGAGGCTGAGGGCCAACTTCAGACAGTTCCTGGAGGGACGACAGTAAGTGCAGAATCTATTGCACAACTCTTATCCACCGAGCTTTTTTGCTACTTATAATTATTCCTTTCTTTCCTGTACTCAGAGGGGATAAACAAGAGTGCAAATATTTTGAGCAGTTGGTGCAGATCTTCGGCACCAAGTATGTGATGAACTCTGATTCGCTGACTGACGATACACCGGAAGTCATAGGTACGGCTAATCCACATAGCTTTTTGTAATTATTTTACAGCTTGTTTTTGATGTTTACTTTATATTTCTGCTTGTTGCAGAGTCGTAAAATCCTTCCTCTTCACGGTGATGATGAAACAGCCGCAGATGAACGTGCATCACCCAGACGTTAATGCTGAAATATTTACGGAAAATCTCTCTGTACACACTTTAAATACTTCTACATTCTTTAGAAATACAGACCTAGATCTCACTGAAATTGTGTGGGAGTTCGTGAGTGCGGGGGTGCGTGCGCGTGCGTGTGTGTGTGTTCCTTCTCTTGAGTGTCTTGTGATAAATAAAAACCAGAGCCATGACACGAGGCGCTCAGGACTCGAGGGAAGCCGAATGCAGCGCTCCTCGGCGAGAACATGTTTTTGTAGTGATTAATTTTTACTTGAACCTAAAGAGACTGAATCCAAGCACACGTGAGTTAAAAAACACAAATCGGCAAATCAGCTGTCGCCACAGACTTGCTTTTTCATCGCAATTCCTGCCCCACTCTGTTACGTCAACTGCACATGTTTATACCTTTTGAAATCCACGTGCTTAAAATGGAAAACATTCGAGTCTCTTGTTCTGTACTCAGTGTGAGTTAATGTTGTCCAGAATTTTATTTATTTAATTTATATATGTATTTTATAGGTTTAATTGTGTCGCCAAACCTTATCGCAGTACATTTGTGCCACGACATGTGTCAAAGTTTTTCATATTCATTAAAAACAAAAATGAATTGCCTGATTGTGGTTTACTTTTTTTGCAAGTTGTTGCCACAGAGATTAATCATTTATTCAGGGTTACTGTGCGTTAAGAAAAGAGAGAAACTTCATTTAAATACGCACCAAATGTGCATAAGTGAGGAAAACAATACATTTTCATACTATTCTACTTTCAATTATTCCATCTAACAATCTCTCCTTATTTTTATTCTCCTTTTTTCTTTTCATCTGTCATGTCCACTCAAATTCAAAGTTTCTTCATAGAGCAATTATAGTTGCTGATGGCTGGGAGGAATTGATCTGCAGCAGTCTGTGTTGCAACTTCTGACTGAAGACGATGGTGTTGATTACTGTCCTGAGAAGTTAAGCAACTTACTTAAATTGTATCCCTGATTTGTCCAACTTGGGTTGTTTACCTGGTAATAATGGAAGGTAGGTTAAAACTTTTTAAATAATATTTTTACCTGCCCCATATTGTATCTTATCCATATGTATATTTTAAAAGTGTTCAGAAATTCAGGGAGTATGAAGACTAGACATTTTAACACCGTGACAAGATGGGTTTATTTTTCTCCTTTTTTTTTTAAGGCAGTCTTACTAATTTGGTTGCTTTTCTGTTTTGTCATTCTTTGGCCATCAGTAGTTTCCAGCAGGAAGCAGCTGGCTGTAGCATCTGTTGTGTGTTAAAAGACAGACATTTAAACAAAACTACTGAAGTCAGAATAACTTATTTGCTTGCATTTAATCTGTTTACTTTTGCTAAAGCTACAGGCAGCAGCAGAAAGAAATAAGGTGTCTGTCAAGAATAATGACTTCATGTCACTTCCACGGGTCTTCTTCCCATTTGTCACCAGTGTTGGGACAGTTTTAGACACATTTTGGCAGGAAACTGGCCTTTGGGACAATAGCTGGACACTTTTTAAACCTTTTCTTCTACAATATGGGTCAAAAGTAAACCCACAGTCTTTATCTTACGTTAGTTATAAACTAATTTAATGAGTAAGTTTTCCACTTTTTCTTCAGTTGCTGTGTTTTGGTGATCAATGCACAACCCGTACGTTTCATTAAGTTTATTATCGTTATATATTTCTTCATAAGCAAATTAGTACAATATGAATAAGGGCTATATGTTAGGAGTTATCAGTTTATAATCGCTGCTGTGTCACATGTATGTGTTTATGTCAGTAACGGACATGTTTGTATCTTCCCATTTACCGCTAAAGTAGCTATTTGAAACAAAGTGTAGTGTTATTAAGTAGCTTAATTTAAAATCATAATTGGGTTAGTGGGTAACCTTGGTGCATGGTGAACAAGAGAAAGTTGGGTTTCAGTGAAGTTAGCATACGACTTGTAGCTTCTGAAAGCTTCTGTTTTCATTCATTTAACATCGGAAGGGTGAATCAGATGCTAACTTCAATGTCTTTCCCCTTTTTCATTGCTTGTTTTTCTTTTTTTCTTGGCCCGTCTAATAATAGCAGACATCTCCTCATTAACATTTTGATGTTTACAAAGTAGCTTTTTATTTATAGTTTTATCTTCCACTTGAGAGGATTTCAGAATTTGGATCCCAGGAGCTGAAAAGTAAACAAATCTCACATTGGCCACTAAGTGGTGCAAATGGACAATAAAAAAAAAAAACTGGAGTTCACATTCACGTGGTCTTGAAGCATTTTGGCATTTTAATTGATTAGTAATTGAAGTCAAGAGGGCCTGTTAGGACTGTAACAGTAAACCTGCTAAATGCTGGCATTTAAAAGTATATTTAGATTGGCGACTTCACACAGACACATACTCACAAATATATAGTCCCCAGAAGTTAAAGCAGTAATTACAGGTCTAAATCTGACAGAGCATCTAACCACCACCGCCTGGCTGCAGACAAGAGTGTGTGAGTGTTGCTGTAAGGACACAAACACACTAAAAGAGACATGACTCTTTTAGGGTAATGTACTAGTCTTCATAAACAAGTAGCTCACTGTTTGTGTGACTGCATGCCATGAGGTAATGACTAGAATGGTAGCTGTTGTGGTTTGTCAATGTGTTGCCCTGTGAAGTAATGGAGATTTTACAGCCTGAGAAGTTTTTTTTTTTGGTGTAACTGTAATTGTTGAGGAGGAAAACCACTCCGAAGGCGACAATGTTCTCAAAGAGACATTTTTAAGTTTTGTTTGTCGAGAGCTGTGGAGAAGTAATGACCAATCAGTGTCTTGCCTGCAGGAGAGGACTTTCTAAATATCTTTATATTTTAAAAATAAGTAGTTTTAATGTCGAGTCAGGTCAGAACTCTGTTTATACAGAAAAAGCAGTACAAGAGCAACATTTCTGACTTCACAGTTTCAGAACTGATCTGAATAAATCATGCTTTTCTTCAACCCTTATAAACTTGTATTTGTATATAATTTAACTAATTTATACTGTGTTCTTGGTCACATTTGTCTTTGAGGCCAGTTCATAGATTTATCCCTTAAAATGAAAGACTTAATGTTGTTCGAACACGTGACATTTTTACATTTAGATGCCCTTATTAATTTTCATCTCTCTTTGTAAACATTTCCCTTAGGTGCAAGACAACAATCTCCTGCTGTATTTAAATAACTAAATAAAAAATGTAGTTGATTTGTTTCTAATATGGTATGAATTCACATTATGATCCATTTAAAGGATTATGACACTTTTGTTTCTCTATACTAGGCACTATATTTTATATAAACACCTTTTGCGGATTCTGTTAAATTAATCTTTTTTTTTAACATAAGCATTTTCTCTAAGTTGACAGCAGTCTCTCTGTGCTGTGATGAACTTTCTGGATGTAATTAAATTGATGACTGCAGTGTGAAAGCACCAGTCACATGGAACCCTGCGCAACATTAAGGAGGTCAAGGAAATAGATGGATGGATAATTAAGTAGACAGGCTTATGCTCCACCATTAATATAAGATTTCATAATTCAGATGTATCTTAAAGTCAAAGCTAAGTTTAGACAATCCAGAGAAGTGTCCTGAGACCTTCCAGGATGAATATTATGAAGATATGTCTGCAGAACATTACATAAGCACTTTAACAAATTCCTGAAGAAGCATTATTCTGTATTATTCCATGACGGCAGAGTTTGGAAAAGTACACAAGCTTACAAGATCTAGGAAGAATTGAGCGCCTTCACCAGAACTCAATGGTAAAAACAACTTGTGCAGTAGGAGTTTTTTTTTTTTTTTTTTTTTTTTCCAGGTTGAAGGACTTGACAGATAACATCTCTTTTAAAAGAGCGACCAAAAACCTGCTGGAAATGAATCTGCCTTGCTGCCTTTAAATTGGATTGATAAAGTTTTACGAATTCGGACTAATTTCTTGAGTATTTTATTGGATGAGCTGGCGTTTGGTTAACGGCTGCAGCAAGTACAAATTCTGCTCTGGCTGTAATGTGCTCAAAGGGATCTCTAACTTTAATATCATATAGTGCTTTGAAAAGGAAAAATATTCATACCTGTAAACCTTTTTTACATTCCATCCATAAAATTCAGTGCACTTTATGTGACCAATGCTTATTTGTAAAGAGAAAATAAGATGATGCAGGGCTTTCAAATGGATTTACAAAATCCTGCATGCCTCTGTGCTCTGATTCCTTTGCTCCCTAATTAAAATAAAAAGCATCTGATTACGTTGCGACGCTAACTAATTGGTAAACAGACTCTACTTGTGTATAATTATCATTTTTGGAGGCATCAGAAGCAGAAAAAAGATCAGACACACAGCAGGCAGGTCAGAAATTCAAAGAAGTCTGGATTAATGACAACATCCCAAGCTTTTGAACGTCTCACAGTTTAACGTCTAAATGTTCGGTCCATTTAGCCCAACTGGAAATGACCATCCTTTAAAGATGCTCTGACCAAATATGAACTATCTGATCTACAGGTAAAACAAGTGAAATTGTGGGAAAAAAACCCAAAACACATTAAGATAATTTTCAAGCAAGTATAACAAAAATACTTTGAAGCCCACATTTCTGGCTGTACGAAGCCCACAATAATGAAACTCATTTCCACATAATGAGTTCTGACCATGAAGCTGAGATGCATTTTCTGCTGCTTTATCAATCTTTTTTTTTTTATTCTTACCCAACCTGCTGCTGAAGCAGCTATTAGTCACAAAGCATGACAGAGATCATGTCGCCTATTAACACCAGCCCGCACCGTTACCATATCTGAAGCAGGCAGGGACTTGGTCTGGTTGTGTAACCTACCTCTCCTTTAAGGGCCCTCAGGGTAAATCTTTTTTACACTACTACACGACTGCGTGTGCCAACCACACATTCCCATTTCACCCCGCTTTCAAACATGCATCATCATGCTCCTCTCGTCCTCGCGGAGGAAGTGGAAATCTTTGTGAAAGCGAGGAGAGTCATGAGGAGGGAGATTTTTATTTGTGTTCTGTGAGTGAGTGCAAGGAGCCTCCCTACCTTCAGGGTTATGCATGGGCTTGTTACAGGAACATTCCTTTACTCAGCTGCTTCTGAACAGCACATTCCAGAAAGAGAGAGGGAGGATTGAAGAAAAGAAAGAAAGAGAGGAGGAGAAATGAAGGGAGAGAAGCAGAGATAAAAGGAGGGAACAGAGGGGATTAAAGAGCAAGACAGTGTGCTGTGTTGAAAGTTAGAAAGCACAGCAGTAGTGGACAGAGAGAGGAAATGGTTTAAGGAAGGGGATGGAACTAATAAGATGATATGTAAATGACCCCTGCTGTGAAATAGTGAACCTCTGGCCCCTTTTTTTCCCACGTGGGGATCAAAGTCAGGGTCAGATACAGTACAGAGTAACCAGAGTCAGCGCTGAGAAAAGAAGGAAAGGTCACGAGGTCATTTTATGCATCTATTAGAGAAAACACACAGAAGACTGACTCGCTGAAGCATTTATTCATCAGTATACAGAATGGAATTTGGATAACTAAAGTGACTTTTTATACACAAACTTGACACACAATTCCTTTCATATATACAAAATACAATTTTCATTTTGATTTATTGAAAGGGAGGGGATCCTATGTAAGTCCCACTCTCGTTAAATCATTAATTGTAATTAACTGCAAAAGATTATTATTCTGTCCTCTAGAATTGATCAAAACCCTCTCCGACAAGGTGAAGAAGATTTCACGTGTTGACCTAAAGAAATGAGAAGGAAAAAGATTAGAAAGTTATCTTTCTAAAGCTTTGGATTCACTGTGAAGCGCATGGTGAACATGAAATAGAGATGAAACTATTTGTCAAAGTGACCAGCCTGCCAAATTGTTCAGGATCTCACAAAAGAACCAACATCTTCTAGACCTCTGAAAACCTCAGTTATCTCAGGTAACATATCCACAAGACGAACCCTGAAAATATTTGGACAAATGTTCTATGCTTTAAGAAAACCAACTTTTTTGTTGGCAGCAACACAAACTTTCCAAAGATTTGATCTCAACTTAATTTTGTACTTTGGACAGATGAGACTAAGATTTATTTCTTTCATAGAAAACATTCCACCTGGGTCTGACATAAAATAAATGAAAATAAATGCAAATAGAAAATCATCTGATATACAATGATAAGTAAAGTGGAGGATCTGTAATGCTGTGGGTTGGTTTCTCTTCTAAAGGACATGGCATCATGAACTCTGAAATAACAGAATAAATCAACTCAGAAATGGTTTACTAGACACAAATTGGCCATTTTTGATGATTGGTGTTCCTACAACTACAATCCTGCTGAGACTCAGTGGGTGAGCTGAAGAGAGAAGATTTAATTTGATTTATTTATTTAAAACAGAAAGACAGCAAGACAGGACTTTGGACAATCTAGAGATATTGGAAAAAGATTAAGTCATAAAACTGTCATTTTTGCTTTTTTCGTCATCCATGAGATGCATTCATATTACGAAATAAAATATGCCTTCTCTTTGTTGTTTTTTTTTTCACCTGAAAAGTTCATTTTCTAATCCAAAAAATAAATACTGGGAACTGAGGTACATTTAAATTCTCTGAGCTGGATCAGTCTGTTCCTGAAGAAGCCTAATGAGGACGGAGCAGAAGTGGGAGAAGAAAAAAAAAAAGAAGCAAAGACTGAATATGGACGGAAATAACAAGCAAATAAGTTAGAAGACAAGAGCAACAAAAGGCAGCTTGTGTGAGCAATACGTTTCCTGGCACAGCAGCAGCGTCCCTTCTCTGTTTCACACTCACTCGCAGTGAAAGGATGGGTTTGTTTGTCGTTGCTGCCAGAACTAAAGGAAAACAAAGTAGCTTGATTCCTTGTTTTGGTGTGTCTCTGTGTGTATGTGTTTACCAGAGGACAATTCCTGTGGCATAAGAGTCTATTGAAGTCCTTTGTAATGGAAACATTATGGAGTATTATGTGCTTCTCTTTATTGTAAATCATGTAGTTGTAAGTTAGCTTAAATCTCAGATTTTCAGCTCTAAACATATGGTTTTATAAGCATGAGAATCTATTTTCTGTTGGGAAGTTTTAAAAAGTTTTTCTGCACCAATTAGCTCCACCTCAGTCAGACTGGGTGGAGAGATTCAGAGAGAACTATTTTTCTTGAAGTCTTGCCACTGTTTTTAGATTTTACTTAGGTCTGGACATTGACGAACTGTGTATTTTATGTATTTATCTTCATCCAAATCCAAATTACTGTGATTTGTTCTCATCTGACCAGATCAACATTTGCTCCGTTCCCTATGTTTCTTGTGCCAAACAGGATTTCTCCACAGCAATGTGTGTACAGTGGCCAACCAACAGTTGTCTTGTCTTAAATGAGTTGTGGATTGTTGGAGTTCTTCCAGAATTACAATGGGACTCTGAGCTGCTTCTTTGATTAATGACCTCATTGCTTGATTTGTTTAAGTGGACAGCAGTGTCTTATTAAATGGGCAGGATTTTTTTTTTTCCATTTTCCAATACCACATATTAAGTTGAGCGATTGTATTAGAGTAAAGGGAGCAGAATGCAAATATTCTTCATCTCAGATTTTTATTTGTACAAATATATAAAGACCATTTAGTTACTTATTTCCCTTCCAGTTCAAAATGATGAATATATTTGTTCTCCCCAAAACTTGGGTATGTTTTTTTTTTGTTTGTTTGTTTGTGCTGAAAAACAACATGAATAGTTGTGGTGCTTTGCAGATGGTTTTTATGTTACTTCATCATTTATTTACTGGTGCATAGTTTGAGCTGTCAATTACCATCACTGAGGATATCACTAAAATGGGAGCTTATTAAAAAAAATATTTAATTCTTTATCAGTAAGTATTTCAAAAATACTTTTGCTTCTTGGCCAGTTATATATTAGTTTATTTTTATATTAAAGTGTTATCTGTGAAATCAATGTTTTGGATTCTAGATCTGTGGTGATTTGTTCCATTTTATATAAGTTTTACTCAATACAACATTGGCAGAATATTTAATTAAATAAGTTTTGAAGCGAAATGAATTGTTGCATTATTTACATTTTTGCTGTCTCATCTTTTATTTTTATTTTTTTACTTTATTCGTTTTACATTTGCTGTCATTCAAGTTGTGCAAAATAAGAAGCCTGGCTAAACTAAGTATTCTAATAATATATTCAAATAAATATGTCTAAAAATACTGTAAATGTAAAATATATTGCATATTTTCTTCAGTATATATTTATTTATTTCACGTTATTTTCTGAAAGCGCCGACACTAATACGTGTCAAAACAACGGACATGCCTTCTCTCGAATCACACGTACTTATTTAGTAGAGCAGCATCCATTTTATCCAATGGGATTCCAACATTGTATTTTCACTAACCAATCAGAGGCGGGCATTTCCGGTCAGAGGCGGGTCTACCTCTTGTTGGCTGTGCCCTGCCCGGATGTTCCCCCCAGTAGCGGAATAGCAAGCAGCAGAGGCAGCAGTGTGTGAATGTGGCAATCGAGGTAGACAGGGAGGGGTGGAAATACTGACCGGACCGGTGTGGTTCTAAATTTTTGGGTCCTGTTTTGCTTTATTTTTTGTGTCTTGTACCGCCAAGCCGCTACGGTTGATACCACGCGACGGTTAGGAACTTGTTTGCGGGGCAGCAGAGCCGGTTGGCGCTTTTCTTCGGGACCAACGGCTGTCGCTGTGGAAATAGTCCAGAAGAAAGAAGGGAAGGCAGGAACAACATGGGGCGATAATAAAAAAATGTGTTGTGTAGCGGACCGACGATGACTCTCTGGGAGGACCCGTGAAGCCTATTTATTTTTATTTATTACCCATTTTTACCCCTACCCCCTGTATCCTCTTTTGTATTATCCCCACCTTGTTAGTTTGGGAGATTTTTTTTTTTTTTTTAAAGGAAAAGGCAACGTTACAAGAGGACTGAAGGATGGACCAAGCCGGCATCCTGAGAAACTTTATCCAGAGGGTGAAGGCCATGAGCGAATTGGACGAGGACAGGGCAGAGGACAACTTCGGCAGCGACTTTATGGTGGGTCTGAATTACCAGGAGCACAAACCTGGACGTCTTTATGTTGTATTTATCTCACACAGGACCTCCTCCATATCCCACCACCTCCCCTTCCCGTCTCTTGGTTCCCGTGTATCCCCCAGGAGGTGAGGCAGGGGCGGCCACACTGCCCTCTTCCTTTTCCTCCCATTTCCAGTCTTTATATGGCGGCCTTGCATTGTCTCCCAAACCTCAGAAACAACCACCGAGTTCAGCTTTCAGAAATGCAAAAAAAAAGAGCACACAATCAGGCCAGTTTTTCCTATTAATGTTTAGGTGTTACTGGAGCAGCTAAGCTCAGGTTAAAGTGCTGTGTTGTTGTGGCTTTTACTGTCTGATCATCATGATTGTTGGGTTACAGTGCAATGCTTCGTTTGTAATCATTTAAAAAGAATATTGGGTGCAGATTACCTTTAAATTTATTAGTGACTGGATTGGTATAGAAAGGTGAACAATAGATTAAGATGTCTCCACCAGGTCTTACATTTATTATGTGACTAATAGCATACAGAAAAACGAGAGAATTTCTTGGAGATCTTCAGCAGTTTAATAGATCAAAATGCATGGAAAAAATAGACATTTAATCAAAATAAAATAATCTGATTCCAATCTTAGGCAAATTGATTAGTGCAATCATTCCTCCTCTTCATTAAATGAATCAAAACTTAAAGCTCCCACCATATTTGGTCTGCGAATGCATCAAGCAGCTTCCACTTTTTTTGGGGGGGAGCCTAACATTATTTATGTAAATAGAGATATTGAAGTTAGTTAATTTTCTGTTACATTTACACATATTAAATAACCTGTAGCACATTTGTTTTCTGATATAGTTGTAAGATAAAACGGTTTCTAACAGCAGGTCAGACGTCAAAGACGATCGATATCTAACAAGAAAAGCCTGATGAGTGCATTTCTATAAATAGTTGGTCTAATAAGAATTGGGCAATATGAAATCAAACCCATTTATAGTCTAATACCATTAGTCAAAATGAGACTGTTTTTTGGCGTATAATAGATAATTGTGGAATGTAATGAAATAAAAAAGATTGATAGATTGAGTCTGATGAGGATGATCTTCTTCTTGTGTCGTCGTTTGATTCAAAACCACTGCTCCGGTTTAAGGACATGCAATACATGTGTTTTGCGTTTTGTAGTCATCTAGACAAACATTCATCTGAATTGGGAGGTCCGAGCTGAAAGAAAACGAGTTTTGGCCCACTTCAGTTCAGCATTTCAGCGACCTGAGGCAAAACTCAGCGTATCAGCCCGGTGGGTTTACTGATGACAGCAGTTCTGAAAGTGCATGTGGAGGGTGTGAGGAGTCTGACGGTAGAGCCTTCACAGACAATCAAGATACTCAAATCACCCTTTCTGCTCCCCTCACTATCTTCTGCAGGATCCTCATGTTGGCCAAATCGCAGCTGAAATTGATACGCTAAGTTAAATCAATCCAAACGGTTATTTCCACTCAATAAATTTACAAATGACTAATTAATTATTAAGCTATTTGTCTTGTATGCATAGAAGATCCTTCTGATATTGGAAACAGTAGTTTATTGGTGATTTCAACATCTTATTCTGTTTGTCTGGTGACCACAGGCTGGCGGCAATAAGTTTGTGTTTGTTGCATCTCTGGATGTTGCAACTCTGAACTCTATATAAGGCCTCTCCTTCTCCCTGGGCTTGTGAAGTAGCTGAAATAGCATGAATGGCACTTCTATAATAACTTCTGAGGCCTTAAGAATTTTGTTTTAAATGGGTGGTAGAAGACTTTTAATTGGCGTGTTTGCATTCGGACTAAATGCAGCGAGGGATTAGAAATACAAATGGATTCAGTACGTACGTGTTTTTTTTTTTATAGCAATCCATTTTATTTTTCTAAATCATCGAGTGTCGTCTGGGCTAATCAACCTCAGCATTTAAACTTTTCTTGTATTTGTCTACACTTGCAAACAAACACTCCTTACTTCCCTACTATGTGCACACGCTGCTTGCTGGAGCTTGCAACATTCTTTCTTGGCCTATTTCATAACATTTTGTACATGGCTTGCAGAGTGAAACCTTATCAGCACATTAAAAGTCCAACAAAACAATGGGAATAAGAACTGTTTGTCATTGAAGAAGACAAACTGGCGTTAGGAGCTGGGTAGTGTCAGAGGTCTCTCTGTGTATTCCAGCTAAATGATTGCTTCTCATTTTACCACCGATATACCAAACATTTACATATTTAACACTTATCCACGCCTTGTTAAGCTATCTGCTTTCAAACAGCTCGTGCATCTCTCTAAGGGAGAGGTTGTTTATGAAGTTGTGTTTCTGTACAAACCTTCCTTTGCTTCTTATTTCCTGTTTTCTATGAGGTTACTGTGCTTCTCCTGAGGAAAGCTTTCTCTCTTGCTTTTGCATCAACTCCTGTTATATTGTCGTTACAGTAACCAGATTATCTCAAGTGAAGTTTCGCAACTTAAACAGAGCTTCAGGCAAATCTTGTTCCTTTAAAGTTTTTATTTATTTATTTTTTTTAAAGTGACTTAGCTCACGCAGCCAGGAATCGAGAAAACCTGTTCTGACTGAATGCAGGTGGGCTGTGTGCCAGCATACCAATTAGAGCGATGCAAAGGTTGACCGGCCACGGCCTTCACGTCACAGTCCGTTTTACCGAGCTCCAGCCTGCTGTGAAGGACGCGCTTTAAAGACTAACGCCACAAGCACATGGGGTGTGCTCCTTCTGTGCTGTGAGTCACCAGAACACCCTGATGTAACTCCCACTTTAACTGTCTATTGTTGTTTATATATAGAATGTGTTTTATAGGCATAATTACAGGCTCCAGTGGGGCAAGGAGTCAGAGATTTTACTCTTTGTTCGCTGGGCTTTTTCAGCAATTTGATAGAGCAGCATGGATACATATTTCTTTCCTATTTGGCTACAAATCCAACTTTGTGCAGCTCAGTTCTGTTGTTGTGGCATCCGATCCCTCGGGAAGTATGTGGTGTTCATTTCTAATGTCAGGGTTATGTTTCTCTATATATACCAATATTACCAAAATGCCCCCAAATACCATAATTTGGGGTATTTTTTAATAGAGATGTTCATAATTGTGAATTGAAGTTGAAAGAAAATAAAATCTTTTTTTTTTTTTTTAAATCAAAACAAATCTACTAAGTCTGGCATTCAACAATCATGCTTCTACTAGATTTGCCCATCTAGAGACTAAAATTCATCCAATTTTGTTTAAAGCTTAAACTCAGCCAGTGTGGCTGGTCTTTGTAGATTTTGAGTTAGAATTGAGTTTAGACTTTGACTGGGCCATTTCAAAGCATGAATATACTTTGATTGTATTCATCCAAATGTCTCAAAGTACTTATTGGACTGCATTAACTCTAGAATAAGATGTTTTGCTACTGGTCATTAAAAAAAACTACAAATAAGCTTGATCTTCTCAGCACAGCAGATTTATCCAGAAGCATCTTTTTAAATAAAACTTTGGTTCTGGAACTAGTGGCTCCACTGATTTCTACATAGATTGAGTAAAATATATGTGATAAAATTATGTTGTCCATATTGAGGTGTGTTGGGTATAGAAGACATACTACCTTTCTACTCTGTTTCGGGTTATCTTGAAAATACTGATTGTGCAAGAAACAAAACGCGTACTGCTGCACCCTGGAGTCAGTCTCATGACACGGGTTCTGCAAAAATGGACCATCTATGGAGTTCTAGTTCCCCAAAACCAAACAATAGCAATCTTACTTGTTGCACAAGGTACTTATCAACTTGCTCAGTCAATCCATGACTTTTCAAATTGGCTGATGAAAGAGTCACTTTTTTTCTTTTCTTATTCTTGAAGCACTGAAGGAAGGAAGGAATAAAATAAAAGAAGTTGATGACTAATGAAAGAAGGAAGAAGTGAGAAAAGGAAAGGAGGGAAAAATAAAAAGCAGAATCAAGGAAGAAAAAAAATGAGGACGAGACAAAGGAAGGGAAGAAGGAAACATGGACGGACTGAAGGAATAAAGGACTGTTGAAAGGAAGAGGAATGAAAGAAAGAAGACAGGAAGTGTCAAAAACTGGGGAAGGAAGGAATCAAGTAGGAAACAAGAAAATATGGACAGATGTATAATCTGAAGTCACTTGAAAACAGTGCGAATGATACGCAGTCTTACCACAATTTATTGGTTGTTGGGGAGCTGGAGACGATAACCTGAGGCAAACTGCATTTGAGCATAAGAAAGTCCTGAATATCACATGACTTTAACAAAGCTTGTCCAACTTGCCGCACATTCGCAGGGGGAACCCAGTTACCGCAAACTCACCACCAGTCATTTTGTCTTGGTTACCTTTCATCTTTAAGCTGGGTGTCCTCCTTCAAAGTGCTAAAAAAAAGTTATGCAGCAAACTTTTAACCTTTGCAGTTTTTCTGCATGGAGGAGTCTTTGGGGGGAAAAAACATACAGTTTCTCCTTTTTGAGTTTTGACCTCGTTTGCAAACCATATTACGTTTAGTCTCTTAGTGATGCGTGCAAAAAGTTTAGCAAATGTTATTGTTTTAAAATGCCTCGAATGTGTCAGTGGATAAGGGTAGATAATATTATTTTAAAACAACATCTAAAAAAACTGTATTGAAAATACTTTGTGATATACAAGTAAAACATCTCACAATTAAATATGTAATTTAATAACAATAACAAAGTTATTGATAACATTGATGTGACTATAGTAAGTGATATGTAGGAATAAAACGGACAAAAACTAAAATCATGTCAGATTTTTGTTTCACATTTTTGTATACAAAATGTGAAACATTTTGTATACATTTTGTATATGACAGAATGAAACCTTAGTATTTTTACAGAATATTTTACTTAGACTTCATAATATTCCAGCACTTAATCCAAAAACCATCTCATCTGCACATTTTTAAGAATATTATTGCAAGTTTGTTGTGTTATATTTTATTTTACAAACATACTGTCCAGAGTAGAACTGCGCAATTTCAGGAAAATATTTTATTTTGGAATGTTGAGAATTGCAATAGTGATATGGATTATGTTTAAATCTAATTTTCTGGAGACTTTTCTGTCTTTTTCCACCATTTTCCATGAGCTCTGCCACAAAATTACACCTTGGTGTAGAGATTAGTTATCCATCCAGCTGACCAGATATGCTGTTTATATTTAGAGTTTGAGTGCCTAACAATTGAAACGTATGCCCTGAAAAATATTGTGTCCAATCCGTCTTTTCTAATAGTGATATTACGCTCACCTATATTGTGATTATAATTATATTTCTATATCCTGTGCTGTTCTTGAGTATGCAAGGAATCTGTTAAACATCGCAGTCCTTAGCTAAACTGTTGCTGCTAATTTTCTTCTTCTGTTGCATTAATAGCTGTTGACAAAGTTAAAGGCACATCAGCGCCACCTTGTGTTAAAGCTCGGAGTAATAGGAGCGCTAAGGTGGTAATTTAATACAAATTAGAAGAGCTTCCTTAGTTTTTCAGTTAGTTTTTTTTTGTCACTTTGCTCTCTACAGTGTAGTCAACTGGCTTTAAACATTCTGTAATTACAATCAAATTGGATTGCACACAGTTGAACCTGAATGTGACTGTGATTCGACTGATCTGAGTTGAATTTGGTCCGTTTTTAAATATTAGGTGTGTGCTATTCATGTAATTTTGGGCTTATCTGTGGTATAAGAGAACTGCAACATTGATAAAAAAAAAAAAGATTTCTTCTGAGTGCACTGGGACAAGTGAGGGCTGATGGTTTTTATTTGGTTTTTTCTTTTTTACACAAATTTACTCTCAGGTGTACCTCGTGCATCACTTAGACGCGGTCTTTCATTTTATAAACATTTTTCAAAATTTAAGAAAGACTTTAAGTGTCTGTGTAGGTGTTTTAGTCAGCAGGTGAAGCCACAAATATTTTCACTCAAGAAGTCAAAGGAGCTTGAAGCAAAGACAGGAAGCAGGTTGTACAGCCAGAAACTAAAAGAAGCACAGATCTGTGTGAGCTGTTACCTTTATGTCGTGTCACTGCAGCAGCTTTGATATTATCTTACCAACTGTTAAATGTGCCAACATAAAGCGCACATGTAGCTACAGTGGAGCTCGATAATGCAGTCTAGACAGGGTTTAGGAGTCCAGCCCCTGTGTGTGTGTGTGTGTAGTAGTGTGTGTTCCTGCCACACCTCTGCATGCTGATGACTCCAAATCAGCACATCAAAGAAAGCGAAAAAGTGCAAACACACACACTTCTGTGAAGTGTCCTGTCTGGTAGACAGAGGAAACTTAGAAGGGATGCAGAAAAGGGGAAACGTGAAAGTGTCAAACATAAGCTTATGTACGTGTGTGGTAACAGTTTCTAATATTTTCTTTTGGTTTTGCATGTCTATTAATTTTGCATGAACCTTGTGATGCAAGTTTGTGTTTTAAGTGCATAGAAGCGTGAAGGCGACAATTTTTTTTATGCAGCTGTGAGACAGAGTAGATAAGAAAATATGGTGCACTTTTAATCCAGGGTTTAAGATCAAAATGAAGAAGTCGGACTGGTTTGGATTTACTCTTGGTGAAGTCATTTACCACCTGGAGGATGTTTGGCATGCTGTGGTCTTATTTTAGACTCATCAGTGAGGCATGCTGAAATTGAGGCTTGGTTCTTCGGGAAACACAAACCAGACACTTGATGAAGCTTTTTTTAAGATTTGATTGTTTTAGACAATAATTAAAAAAAAAATAATAAGAATGTCTATGTAGTAATGATAGTTTAAAACATTTTTCATACCTCCTAAAGTTCCCAGCTTTTTTATCGCTTCACAAACACAATCTTCAGTGTGTTTAATGGGGATTTTATATATTATATACACATAAAGTAGCTCATAATTTAGAATTGGGATGAAATTATATCATATTTATTTCTGGTACTTGAGTGGGCCGTTCGGTCCTGCAGGTCTTCTGTAACAAGTCATTGATTTATATTTAGATGTATAGATCATTACCACCAAGGGGTGAGCATTTATTGTTTTTATCATTTATCGCAATAAATTTCTCTGTCACCATAAATTCCATTTAATGATGGATGTCATGACTCACTTTTATCGTTATCACAACATTTCTGCCAAATATTGTGATAAAATTTGAAGTCCATATCGAACACCTCTTTTACCTTCCTTTTATTAAGTGGGATCAGAGTAAAGGGATGTACATACAAATGCAAACCACATTTTTGTGATTTTAATTTGTAATAAAAATTCAGTTCTCCTCCACTTAATTTTTGTGCTGGTCTATAACATAAAATTTTAACAATATGATATTTGTAGCTGTAAGTAATTGCTAAGCGTTTCAGGACTTTATTCATCTTATGTAAACTAGCCCAGAAAATTAAAAACATTTATCAGTTTCCAAGCATATTTGCAGCTCTACCTTGGCTGTATATACATATTTTAATGTATGTGCAGTGGAAGGCTGGTAAAATGTGCCTGGATGGTTGTATTCTCTCAGAAAATGAGAATCCAGCTGTGTTTGTTCGCCTGAGCTTTTTATGAGCTTGTTTTTGTGCGTGGGTGCAAAGGGGCGCACCGCAGGGCTCGGCTGCTGGTCCTCAGTGCGTTTGTGTGTGGCGACTACTGTCTGCCCGCCTCGTGTTACTACACCATGAAACACGACTTCCCAATTTCTTCTGGTGTCACAAGTCTCCCTGGTTCTCACCCAAACCCTTCCCACGGCTTAACTCAAAGCGCAGCCTCGGAGACGGCTGCTTCCGAGAAAACCCGTAACACAGTATTTCCGCTCTGTAGTCCTGGTGTGTGTATGTATGTGTGTGTGAGTGAGAGAGGCTTTGGTGGATGAAAGCGAGCTGACCCACCGACATGGCAGAAGAACTTAATTGATCAAGATAAGGAGGCCACACACGCTCACACACAGGAAATTTCCACTGATGCTGTCTTCTGGTAATATGTGATTTATGTGAAAGGAAATGGTTCAATAGATGAGTCGTGTTGGCTGTACGTGAAGCAAAGAAGCGAACTGTAAATTCAAAATGGACTGCCTTTAAATAAAAAAAGAAAAATAACAGTGGGGGATACATTTATAATCTGATTTGAGAAATAACTTTCAGCTGGGAAGCAAAAACTACAAACTTGGACGCACTGATCACACAATGACCCTCAGTCCCAGATGACTGGGATTATGTGAGGTTTGTCCACATCTGCTTCCTGCTGCAGGGCTGGATCCAGAGAGGGAAATTATATCCACACTAATACTACTTAACCCTTTTTGCCGACATACAACGAAGACTGCATTTTAATTTAAATCATTAAAGCTGGTCATTTGTTTGGCCACTGATGTTAAGAAAAAAAAGTCAGTTTTTCTATCACCTTCATTTATTCTGTGAAATAAATAAATCCCATGTTAAAAAATATTGATAATAAAACAACAACTAGCACATATATTGTTTTAACTAACAATCCCTTTAAAGAAATGTAACTCAAGCATTTTCTAATTTGTCACTTATTTGTAGATAATTTTCTAGGACATTTTAATTAGTAATCTAGGGTTCAAAAAGTTTCCGTAGCAACCATGAAACCTGTTCTTTGGGAGGCATCCAAAAGCATGTTCTGTCCTATTGCAAAGATAAATGTGTGGAGTTTGCTAAACCTTACCAGGACTTTAACAGTCTCGTTCCAGGAGATGAGACTGAACTTTTTCTCTACTAACTCCACGTGGGTTTGGTGTGAAGTAGAAAAAGAATATGCAAAATAAAGAATCTGGTGCCCAATTTTGTTTAATCTACGATGATGTGGGCCTGTTTCTCTTCCCATACATCGTTAGGGAGCTTGTGAATGAGTGGTGAGTTTGTTGAAAATAATAATTTCTTGACATGGGATTTTGTTTATCCAACAAATATGTGCCTTAACCCAAAAAAGTAATTTTATCAATTTTTCATTGTGAGAATCTGTACATAATGTTGGAACTGGTTCACCTTCAAGAATGAAAGCACTAGAAAGCTGCTAAGCTAACAAATGCAGCGGTGTCTAGACTTTTTGTTACGAAATTGGACATAATTCATATTTTTTTCTCAGAGATTTTAACGTCACGTCAGACCTTTAAAGATGTAGAGCTCAAAAAAAAAAAAAGAATCACAAGATAACTATTTCTTCTTTACTCCATCGTTACTATGTTCTGTTAAGGGCTCATCTGACTTATTCTGCCTCCTTCCCTTCCACACCTCTGACCTCTTAGGAAGCCCAGTGAGTAGTTTTTCTGTGGCTGTCTGGGTTTACAGCAGGACACAGACGCTACATGCACGTTTGACAGATCTCTGAGGAAGTGAGCAGCCTGGCCGAAATGGCTGGCTGAGCCGACTGCTCTCAGTTCAGTGTAGGTGCTTCCTGCAGCCAAAGTTAGTTCAGTTTAATCTGACCACAGTTTGCATCAGTTGTCACAGTTGCAGACTTTGAGGTTTGCGATTGTCGCCTGAGCGGTTACTCGCTAAATTTGTTAAACAAAGTGGTCCGAGATCCTGTTTTTAGCCAGAAAAGCCACATGGCACTCTGTTGCATAACTACGTTTGCGTGCAGTGATTGTGGCAGATGGCTGAGAAAAGAAAACGAAAGGGAGACAGAAAGGAAGGGAAGCCTGGTGGCTGATAAAAGGAAATCGCATTCTGCTTTGTGTCACTGAATGACAAGCTGTTATAGCCAGCGCATGTGTGAATGCTGCCTGTGCTCTACTGACCTATATTGGCCGGTTGTCATTAAATGGAAATGACAGCTACATGATGAAGTGTGTGCTGGTGAGTGTGTGTTTACCCGTTTGGTAACTGATCCAATCTGTTTGATGTTATCTTTGGAGAGATCATCAGCTAGCAAAGGCCGGAGTACTGACTCATGCTGGTTATCAGGGTGGAGGGTTCATGTTTTTGCATTTGTTTCCTTACAAGCCAAAAGACTTAATGAGTTTGATTCATGAGTGGTGTTTGAAGGAATACCTGCAGCAGTCCAGGCGGGTCCAAAGCCAGACCTCAGCATGTGTCCTGCCCACTTTAGATGTGTCCCTGTTCCAACACAGATCAGTCAGTTGCCGAGTTCCCCTCCTCAGTATTCTACAGAAACCTGCCAGAATACCATTCATTTGATCTGGGTGTGTTAAAGCAGGAAAACTTCTAAAACTGATAAGACGAAGGCTCTTCAGGGCTGGAGATGGTTAACTGTTTCCTCTTAGGTCTTTGTGCACCTCAGTCTGACACTGAGGGAGCTCTCCAGTTCTGCAATAGCTTCTTGCATGAGGGTGACAGACATTGCCCAAGATTGAGGTTATTTTAGTCAGACTTCTTCTGTAATGTAAAACAAAGCGTCTTAACCCTGAACCTCCTTAAAAACTGTATTTTGATTTGGAAACACTTACTAGAACCAGTCTTTAGTTGAGCGGGTAGCTTGTTAAATAGGCTACGTGCAGTTTGCCAACTGTGCTGTCAAAACAACGTTAATAAAAGCGATTAAAGGTGCTTCAATGGTCTCCATAACATGACTGTCAATGTTTTTCAACTGAAAAAATGTCCAGTGGTAGTGGGACAGAGAAGAAGGAAGCCAGTTACTCTATCCAGTTTGAAACACGAAATATGCTAAGCATTCACACTCTTCAGGATGCTTTTTGTCAAATCATTGACGTTCTTGTTGCCCAGGTGAATAAAGAAAAAAGAGAGAGAGAGACCACCACTGACTGATTCTGGAAACAGCAGGAGGCAGACCCTTTTAGTCTCTGCGCTGTTGCAGGGCATCTTTTTCCCTGCATGCTTTTGCGGCGTGGCAGATAGATTTTTCTGAGAGCATTGTAAGGGCTGACCTATTTTAGCTTTTGTGTGTCTGTGTGCATGGAAGGTGACCGTCGGTAAAGCCTTTCTGCCACCCGCGCTCAACGAGCCCACTTCCTGGCCGCAGTCGAAAACCTTTTCCCCACCGCCTCTGCAGGAAGAGCACGTTTTCAACCGATCAAGGCTCAGTGCTGGGTTCAAGAAATGGAACGTATTTCTGTGTGTGCACGTATATGTGTGTGTGTGTGAATTATTTATTGTGCCAGGGAAGTACAGAGATGATGGCTTATTCAGAGAAGAGTAGAATCTAGGTTAGATTCAATATCATCTCTTTCAGCTTCTATAACTTTGTCACATTTGACGTCTTTCCCTCCTTTAACTCTAACCCTTTCATCCAGTAACTGTTCTGGCATCCTTGATTCATGTCACCCAAGTCATTGTCTAAAATATTTCTGTTAACATGCATGAGTCACAAACACCCGGAAGGGGGTCTCTGAAGTTGTTGTTGGCCCCTGTGCGGGCTCCTCCCTGTGAGTTCACAGGAAACTGACCGAGTCAGTCATGCTGGTGATTTCTCTGACTGGCAGGAAGTAGAAAACAGAAACAGGAGGAGGAAACGTGTAGAAACAGGGGCACAGTCCATCTCCAGAGGTGAAAATAGTTAAACTTTCTTCTTATTGCTGTCCAAACTCTATATAGGATCATCTGCTTTAATAATCTAAATTATAAGAGTGACGTTCATGTTTATTCAGTGTGCTTTAATTTGACACTATTAAATAGTCAAATGAAACCAAATGATCCATTTAACAGGGTTCAGATGAGACCAGAATGAAAACTCGTACTTTATTCACACTACAGTGAAACGTGGTGGTGGCAGCATCACGGTACGGGATGCTTTTGTTTAAAAATGCCATTTTAGAGTGGGAAATATTGCTCCAGTTCAGTATATTGCCTCCTCTACCCTGTTGGTTGTTGCCCTTTGGTGGAGACTAATACACAGTGAAAGGTAAAAAAAAAAATAAAGTCTTCATAGCAGCAATAGTTACTTATTTATCTTCTATCTTTACACACACCTTCAGATGCTAGTAGTGTGTATGGAGATTGTGGGAATTAAGTTATAGCTGCAAAAGGTCATTTAGTTTAGTTAGTATGAGTTTCAGAGAAAGCCCTACACTATAGTCTCTCCTCAACTTTTCAGTTTGTTTTTCCTCTGTATCTATAATACTTTTCCTAATGTTTTTCTTTCATAGTATCACTTCTACCTTCTTAGTCGGTACGTAATAAACATTCTCCCCTTTTATACGAGTCTGTCCTTGTGCTCGCTCATGTCAGTATTTGATGTAGGAAAGGAAGTAGAAGTAATTAGATAGGGAGTTCAGGACAGTGGTGACTCAATGTTATACTTGTACCTCGCTAATTAAAAATAAATTGCCTTATTTTTCTGGTTTGTTCACATATCATTGCAGTATAAAACATGTGAACATGAAAAAATACTTAAAATCCTTGGAAAACATTTCTCCTCTGTCTAGGCTGATAAAATACAGCTTAGCCGTATTTATTGTATTGCACAAATGGCTGGGGTGAAAATTCCTGTTCGGTAAATTTTTGCCCTCAACGACTGGAGAAGAATTACAGCATGTTTTCTTTCTTATCCAGATATTAGCTGGATTATGAGGAAATATTGCTTCTTTACAGCGTTTATGAAGATAGAAAAAAGAAACGCAGAGGCCATACTTTTTGACATCTTACTCATTTAAACCTAGGTTTGAGTAACTTTGACTTTTTCTTTACACAGTGAGAACTTCTAGACTAAAAATGTTTCACTCCTAGTATAAAGAGGTCATTTGAACTATGGTTAAGAAACCAAGTTCTATAATCAGAAAAATCACCCATAAAACACAGATGACTTAGTTTGTGTTCACAGATGATGTTTTGTGGTCTTCAGCCAAAATGAGCCATCATTTAAGTGCCAGAATGCGCCCCAGTTTACTTTTGTAATGAGGAAATTGTGTTATTTTCTCCACTTTGCTGGAAATGGAGTGAAATGTTACTACAAAGGGAAGCTGCTTATCATCATTACTGCTTGAGGGTTTTTTTTTTCTTTCTGCTGTTTGTGTATTTCTGTGCGTGCATGTTGTCGGGCTGTAGCCCAGCACAGAAGCAGACCTCTGTTGCAAATGTAATTCACATGAGGCCAGAGGAGCTGTAATGCTATTACCCCACACTCTGACATAAATGAACACACACGCACAGCTGTGCTGCCGCCCACGTTCGCTCTGCGTACCTCAAACTCCCTTTTCTCTTTTGCTTCCTCTCCCTCAGTCGCTGATTGTCTTTTTGTTGTGGTTTACAAAGATCATCATGTTTTTAGGGCACTTCTGTGCTTCTGGTATTAACTGGTTGTGAGTTTTCAGCAGCTCATTGTAAGCACTTTAAAAAAAGAAGGAAAAAAAGAAACCTAAATTAGTCCAGAAGTTGCAGAAGTGAAACAGGAACAGGAGGTAGGTCTTTGGAGATTTGGGGAAATTTGCAGTACATGTCCGCGTCAGTAACAGGAGGAAAGCCTGCAGCCAGGGCCAACAAGCAGAGGTGGGGCCATTTTTCACTCGAGGCTTCAGAAGCCTGAACGCCCACACCAACTTTCTCAGACTCACTAAGTAAGGGAGGGGAGGAGAGACAGTCGAGATGCAGATATGCCTAATGTGCCACAAAGAAATTAAAGTTCTGAGAGGATAAAAAAAGGACCCCTGAGAATGATACTACATGAAGGTTATTGGAGCTCAACAGCATTTTTTTTCATGACTCCTCAAGGTTTTTAAGTCGGCGTTCTTTAAAAGTTTTACAGTGATGTTCCAGAGGCTCGCATGACGAACCAAATTCTGAAAATGCTAACTAAATGTGTAAATTGTTATTTTATCAAAATTTCCCCCAGAAAACTTGCTAAGCCTGGTGGTTGGGTGCTAGGGCAATCAGTCATCCATCGTGTTTTTGAGTTTAAAAATGTTTAAGGTTAACAGGAAATTCGAAAATATCACTTGATTATTTGTATTATTGAAAAATTGGAAAATTTTGGAAGATTATTATAGCTTTATAGTTTTATAACTGTAAAGCTATAAAACTATAGCTTTATAGTTTTGTAGCTTTAAAACTATAAAGTTTTAAAGCTTTATAGTTTTAAAGCTTTAAAAATACAAACATTTTAAAAAGACTTAAATAAATAAGGAATGCTTAGCCTGATGAGGGCACAAGTAAAGCCTGGTGGCCTGCCAGGCTTATAATGCACTGTGGAAACCTTGTTTTAGACATGAATTACCACAGATTTACTAAGTCCAAAATAGTTGATGAAGTTTTGAGATTTAGCTTCTCTGTGTGTTGGCAAAAACTGTTTGGTGTCACACGGGTGAATATCTTCTTTTCTGTTGAAGACCCCCTTTAAACTGGAAAAGACTACCAAAAAAAAAAAAATGCCACAAAATGAAGGGTCTCTGACGGTAAGAATGCAATGTTCTCCCTGTTGTACAAGAAGGTTCCTAGAATCTTTTCAGCATACACAAAACTTCTGTGACGAAATCGTACTGCTTCATTATGAGCCAAGTTCCAACTTCACTATGTAAACATTCTTCCTTTTTAAGATAATTCATTACAAGGCTCTTGTGGATGTGCTCTAGCAATAACAGAAACAGCACAATATCCTGTTGAGCAGGATGGAATGCTTGAAGGGGTTTTGCATTCTTTGTGGTCATTTACTGATGGTTGTTGCTTCTCTAAATTAAGACTGAAACTGATGATGGAGGTGCAGAAACCTTTATATTGTAGGAATTTTACAAAGACTTTGAGGAACCATCATCGTGAACATGTAGTTGATACTGTTGTGATAGGATGACCAAGAAAGCAACAGGAAACAAAACCCTATGTGCCAAGTACTAAAATAATCAAATCAACTTCTATTTTGCTTTTGATTCAGCAGCATTCATTCTTCAAGCTCCTGTGGATGATGGGACAATCCTAACCCAGTCTTTATCATATTTGGTGCATTCTTTTTATTAGGGATTTTTGGAGACGTCACATGATGCCATACAATGCTAAACACTTTGGTTGTCCGGTTAGTCAAGATGTACAAATGTGGTGTCTATGAGCTGTGAGGAAAATATGCAACGACCCACAAGATTACAACAACCTGGCATTATTTTATTTAAAAACCTCAATACTACAAAACTACTGTTCTCTATTCCTCTGCCTCTGTTCTCAACATCCGATAGTTTCACTATTAGTCAGATAGTTAATACTACACTTAAGATATCTGCTGACTAATGAGCCCTCCCTCTTTTCTGAGAAATATACATACAACTATTGATGGATTGAACAAAACACTTGCTTCAAGTAATTGAAACATATGCTCAGAACTGACAAAATTCCTAATATACAGTAGAAAAAACATGTTTATTACCCTGTACATATTTTTTCTCTCAGTGAAACTAATCTATCTCTTTAATTAAAAATTTCAGAAAGCTGACCTTTTTCTTTTAGACATCCTCTGCTGAATTTGTAGATAATGTTGTACGGTTTTTGTACCAAGAATGCTTTCAGGCACAATGCCTGACGGAGGTCACCTTGATTTCAACAGAGCTCAAATCACAGCACATGAATACTAGACTGATGTCTATAAACGGTAGAAGAAAACCCTGGCTTCAGAGCTTGATCGTTTAGAAATAATAGCTCTCTGCTCTTTGAAATGTGTGTGACATGAATGATAAAACATTGTCATCCCCTCTGCTGCTGGAAGTCCTCTGTTCTCGGCCAGTGTGTTTGCGGATGTCAGGCTAAGTTTTGTCCTGTCAGCTGAGAGACTGTGTAATTGTTCCCTTCTCTTTAACCGAATGCGTCTTCATCAGTGTCAGCGTATATTAGATTATTCTGTGCTGAACTTTATGCACCGTCATACGAAGAGAAAAGGGAGTGCGTTTGTGAAGCTTTGATGTGGCAGTATTAATAGCAGTGTCAGAGCTGACAAATGTACACTAATATGAAAGTTTGCAAGCAGTAAGGACAGATATGAAGCACAATGCCTTTAAGTTCCGGCTAACTGTGGTTTTACCCGACTAAGACAATCATATTGGCCGGCTGCTTGCGTTCTCTGATTTTGATACAGATAAACTGACAAGTTACTCCTGTTTTAGATTTCTATCTGTTGTACTCTGTCACCACAGATTACAGACACGAATGCTACTTTACTCAGTCATCGTTAGTGGCGAATCTCAATGTGAGGTTCTGTGTCCTCCCTATCCCCCAACTAGTCTGTTGTGGATGTCTTGTTTTCTTGTGCCTGTTATCACCAAATACAATGAAACACCATCAAATAAGACTCAACTGCAGAATAAGATGTTTGGCACTGCCAGATGGATTTGGCATGTGTGTTTTTAACTGGTCAAACTCACATGGTCAACTCTGTTGGTCAACCTGTGAATATATCTTATTTACCAATGTGGCACCATTTTAGAAGACATTAACAAGTTTTCCAGGTATAGGATTTATGGCCAAGAAAAATGTTAAAATGAAGAAAAATTCAAGAAAGCAAATATCCATAGAACCTCCTCAATATTTGGTTAAATGTCTCTGAACAGGTTGAAGAAAGAATACTCTTCCTATCAGAAATGGCATCCGACACATTGTGCAATGCACCAGTACCACTGGTACCATAATAGCCCCTCGGTATGATGTTGCCACCACCGTGCTTGACAGCTGGTACAGCGATCTAAGCCTTAAAAGCCTCACCAAGACTTTCTGTGGTTTATATAACCATAGTGTTTGAGTGACTTTTGGTTAGATGATTGAAACTTAGTTTAAGAATTGTGCAATCACTTCTGTAAGAGCAGCATCAGTGCTTATTATCCACTAATGTTTCTTTTTCTTTCTTTTGTGTCGTTTATTTGTGTCTTTTATTTTAGCGGTTGCGGCGGCTATCAACCAAGTACCGAACGGAGAAGATCTACCCCACCAACGTAGGAGAGAGGGAAGAAAATGTGAAGAAGAACCGATACAAAGATATACTGCCATGTAAGTCGTGGTTTATCCTCCAACAAAGCTCTTAATGTAGATTTTCTTCCTTTCTCCTGTATATATGCTTTATGTTGTTGCTTGTGTGTGTGTGGAAGATGTGGGCATTAGACCATTACAATAATGCTCGCAGTTTTCATCCGGTTGCAGTGCATTCACAATCTAATCTCTCTGCAACCTTGTGTCCTGCAAGGGCTGCAGCTTTAAAATTTTATGCATCTATCAGCTCAGCTTTAAAGGTCACCGCCTGACTAGACAAATCCACATTTCATCGGAGATAATATGAGCACCTAGGAAAAAAAAATGAAGGTTAGAGATTAGTATGAGTCCAAACATTTCAAGGATGATGTAAAGATTTTAAAAGAAAATCTATTCTTCTTTTTTTTTTTTTTGGTCTGTGTACTGAATAAACTGTCATCTTTACAAGTCATGAGATGTTTCTGTACGCAACAACCTCAGGGAAGCTTATGTGACCCAACGTCTGTCCTACTTTTTCCTTAATATGTTTATCCTCTGTTACCCTCTCCTTTCTCCCCATCCATTCATTAAAGCTTTTAGTGAATGAGCTGATAAGGCAAAGGAAGAACTGGTTCATCCATAACAGATGCAGTCACGCACGCGAGCACACAGATGCTGCCGTACATAGCAATGAGGATGATGTTTTGTTTAGTTTTTTTCTCTGAAACCGAGCATAAAACCTTGTGGCCTCGTTTGACCGTTTTCACCTCCTGTCTTATTCTGTCATTGCTGTTGTGCTCACTATTAAAAATAAATAAATATATTAAACCACTTTTGTTTTCCTTCCCACAGTTGACCACACTAGAGTAAAGCTGACATTAAAAACAACCAATCAGGACCCAGATTACATCAATGCAAACTTTATTAAGGTAAACAATCATGTAGATTTGAAGTGAGATTATGTCAGCTAGGTTTGACTCAGACCATGATTTCTTTGATTTATTCTTCCACTGCATGTTTATTCAGGGTGTTGATGGCCCAAAAGCCTACATCGCAACTCAGGGTCCGCTCCCAAACACGGTCATCGACTTCTGGAGGATGAACTGGGAGTACAATGTCGCTGTGAGTGTGATCCGCCGTAGAAGAGAGTCGTTGTTTAGGTGCTGAGAAGGTTATACAAACATAAACCAGAGTAAAAACAGGCATTTTAGGCTATAATCCTGCTTTTAGAAATGTTTTTTATTTAAATAAAATTCATTATCATGAGTCAAAATGATATGTCTGAGCTAAAAGTATATTATTTTTCTCAAGAGAATCTGTTAAAATAAAACTCAAAATCAAATTTATTTTTCCGACAGAATCATACATATAGGTCACGAACAATATTTGGAACGAAACAAAAGGATGAAAGGTTTTATGAGTCACAGAATTTGTTTCAAAGAATCTGTTAAAAGTGTGAAATACTCCAGTCTAGTTGTGTCCAGTTCTTATATATTATTTTTTATTCATATCCATTTGAAATTCAGAGTTAATCCATCCAAGTATTTTCATTTTTGAGCAAGAGACTATCAACTTAAGTCAAAAATCATTTATAAACCGACTTAGTGCTTTAGTTTAGCACGAACAGGAAGCCACAAATGTGTTACTTTGTGTGAAGGGTTATGGTCTCCGAGTTGACTCTGCATGAAGGTTCATATAGGTCAAAACATATTCAAGAAATCATGTTTGAAAGCTTTTAAAAATGAGTGGGCAGAGCAGCAATATTGAATTTCAGTATTAGGGCCAACCAGGGGCACAATATTATATTAACTATTTGAATGTTTCATGAAATAAAACAGCTGCAAGTCTAAATGATGATCTGTATTTGTATTTCTATGTGCATTTGCTCATTTATATGTACATTTCCTCATCTATATATTCTGTAAAGTTGTAGCAACCCCCTAAATAGTGTTTGGAAAATGTATGATTAAAATAATTCAGGATTACAGGCATCATGAAATGTGTTGGAAACTGTTTCCTCGTATTAAAACCTGCACAAACACAGCATGCTCAGATAATATTAAGGACCTCTTACCAAATATGCAGTTTTCAGCTTTGTGCATGTATTGATTTGTATTAATTCCTCCTGTCTGTGTCTCTGCAGGTTATTGTAATGGCTTGCCGAGAATTTGAGATGGGAAGGGTAAGGCTGTGACTCGTGTCAATTCAGGCAAAGTGTTTGCACAGATATCTGTGTTTTTATTGCCTCCATCAAAGCTGCAGCACGCTGTCTCTGCGCAACCTTCAACAAAATCTCAAAGAAAATTTTTTTTCCCTCCAAGGTTTCATTCTTTTGCATTACTGTTGAAGGTTGTTTATCCTTGAAGATTTTCAGATTTTCTAGCGTTTCTTTGTGGATGTTCTTGTCTCTCCTGCATGTTCTGGAACGTCTTTATACAAAAAATAAAAAGCTTTTTAAAAAGCCTCAAATAAATTTCAGTTGATCCACATTTCTGTTGAAATAAATTGCTCGTATTTCCTCATGTGTATTCATGCTACACTGTTATGCTCATATCTGATAAGAATGTATTTAAATAAGCAGCTTATGGCCGTGGGAGAAAGACTTTGTGTATTTGATTGTTTCTTTAGATTGATTTGAAAAAACTTTTTAATCTGTTCAAGCACAGTGTCTGCATATTTTAAAAGCTTTTATGCTTGATTAATTAAAGAGGAAGCAGTGTCATAGCAAGAAAACTTTAAATTACATAAAAGAAGAAAACCATTTCAAGAGGATAGTTGAAAGATTTCTGTCTTTGCTTTTCAGTTTTATTAAAAAAATTTAATAAAATTGAGAATCTGAACAGTTATGTGACTATATAAAATCAGAATTTAATATTTGTGTAAGAGAAAATGAAGGCAAACCAAAAAAACCCTGATCAATATATAAATGAATCACAAGTCTTGTTTGTAGTTTTTCCCTCACCAAACATCCTTCAACAGTTGAGAGTGCATGCTTGTCAAAATAGAGTTTTCTGTCTTTTTCTGCTTTAATTCTCTCTGCCTTTGTTCTGCGTGTCACTTCGATTGTGTACTTCAGACTACAAAGGTTTGTGTGTGCAGGAAGCAGCGGCATCTCCCTTTGTGGTAACGGCTTCTCTGTTCTGCTTTAGAAAAAATGCGAGCGGTATTTTCCATCACGAGACGAGGAGCCCTTGAGTTTCGGCCCTTTCAGAATCTCCTGTGTAAGTCGAGAAACGTGCGATATTACAGACGTGTGTTGAAATAAAGAGAATCATTCATCTCCCACATCGTGTTATGATGTGTGGCTTCGGTCAGGGATTATTTAAATGTTTTTTATCTTTGTTTTCAAGGAATCAGAGCAGCAAAGAACAGACTACTTTATTAGGACTTTGACGTTGCAGTATAACAAAGTAAGTAGTAAAAGAACCAACGATCACAATTTTTTGTATTTTGTAGTTGTTCATAATTATGAAATTAAAGAAAAAGCATTAGCTGTTTTTTAAATAAAGCTGGAAAGTGCCGTTTACTTTTCTATTGAGCCTCTTTAACTCTAACACCCCTAAATGAAATTCAGTGTAATCCGTTGCCTTAAATACAGTAGTAAATAGTCAATCTGTGTTACATAATCTTAGTAGACATTCAGCTGTTCTGTGAAGGCCTCAGAGGTTGTGTGTGTTGTGGAAAACTAACTGCATCAACCCATGCACACACTTTCTATGATGAAGCATAGGGGCGGATGCATTTTTTTAAGCAGGAAGTGGTCAGAGTAAATGTAAAGGTGGGTGGAGCTAAATACAGGGCAGTCATGAGAAAACACTCCTGCTAAAGACTTGAAACAGAGACGGAGGTTGATTTTTAGTAACTTGAACCACAAAAAAAAAACAAAAAACTGAGAAACAGAAGAATCAGAACACTTTTTATGTTGTCTATCTATTCTTGGAAAAAAGAAAAGCATAATTTTATCAAAATTTTGAATGTTTAGTTTATTGTTAGGTGGCTCAAAATAATATGTCTCACCGCCCAATTAACTACAAACTGTTTCAACTTGAACATTTTGGTCTTCATGGCAAAATGCTTAGAGAGCAATAATTTGGAGCCGAGCGTACAGAATCCCAGTCCGAGTTCAACCCTAAAACCAGCTGAGAAAATTGACATTCGCAGATGCTCACCATCCACTCTAGCTGAGCTACTTAGCAAAGAAGCTGCAACAATCTCAGTTTACAGATGTGCAAAGCTGGCAGAGATGTACCCTGAAAGACTTGCAGCTGTTGCAACAACTGCTTTGTTTCAGTTTATTTCATACATCCAGTGAAAGAATAATAAAATACATTTTCAAAATGTGGTCTTGCAGGAAACACGGAGGATATCTCAGTTCCATTATATCAACTGGCCTGATCACGACGTCCCATCGTCGTTTGACTCCATATTGGATATGATCGGACTAATGAGGGAATACCAGGAGAACGATGACGTTCCTATTTGTGTTCACTGCAGGTAAGCGCACACAAAAATAGCAAAATATGTGATTATTATAACACATATCACTATAGCTTTTACTATTGCACTGATCAAAGTAACAGCAATTATTAAGAACCCATAATTATTAAAGAGATTGCATTAAAAGAATGAGCGTTCAAGTTCACTTCTGCACATGTGTTTACTCATAAGTGCACAGGCTTGCCTCCATGTGTGTGTAATAAGCTGTAATGAGCAGCCTGGGGACGTTTCCGGGTTCCTGTGTCACACAGCAGGACTCAAAGCTGTGTTTCTGTTTCTGTGAAGATGCTTTGTGTGGGCTGATGTGGAGACAGCCGGCTCTTTCGAGTCACAGCAAGCTGTTTGACAGCATGAGATCAGGTTTTATGATTTTATACATTAGCAACGATTAGCCTCTATAGCTTCTGTCGCCTTCCTGTCTGCAGAAGGTGTTGCTCTGCTTTTAAACATACATTTTTAGTGTATATTGCCTGGCAACTAATAGAAAATAGAGCTAGCATTTGGAGAGTTTTCATCTTAGCTGTAGGATTAAAACTCTCGTGTGTGTGTGTGTGTGTGTTCTTTGATGGGATTTGTTTGTGTGTGCAGTGCAGGTTGTGGGAGGACGGGGGCTATTTGTGCCATTGACTACACGTGGAATCTCCTCAAAGCTGGGGTATGCAACAAATACAAACCTTTGATACCTTATTGCAGCTCACCCATTTTTACGTATTCTTCACATCAATCTTAAAATACAATGTCCGGTCCGATCTGTCCTCATTTTTATACCTTATTGTGTCTTTCTAGAAAATTCCAGAGGACTTTAACGTTTTCCGGTTGATCCAAGAGATGAGGACGCAGCGGCATTCTGCTGTTCAAACAAAGGTTTGTTCTTACTTCTTTTCTAACAACATCCAAAATGGATTCCTTTTTTTCTGGCCTTAGGGAGGCATGATATCACTTCTGATGTCACAACATGTGATGAAGTGCTCAGTAAAGATATTACAGATCGTGACTTTGCTGTAGTTACCTTCCTGTTATCTGCTGAGGTTGGACTAACACTTTGAATAAAAAAAAAAAACTGGGTCTTACATATTTTGTGCATCCTTCCCTCACAGCTACTTTTTTGTTTAATTCTTTTTTTTTCTACTGAAGTAGACGAAGAGCAGATTCTTTCTCTTTTCTTTTTTTTTTGCTTTAGTTTCCGACCAGTTCATTAGCTCAAAACTGGCTAATCCTGGTCACTTTTTTCCTTATGCAGATCATCAGTATTTAGAAAAAATGCCTTTATTATTATTTTATTATAATAACACTATTGATTGGTATAAAGCAAGTTGGACCATCGATTTCTTTCATTTTAAGACAGACTGGATTTGTTTCAATCTGCTGCGGTCTTCTTCTCTGATTCTTGTCTGACTTTTCCTCCAGGCTGTTTGAATGATATTCTTGTTTTGCCAGTTGAGGCTGTTATGCCAGTATTTTGAAGTTTGTTTCTTGTATATTTTCATACCGTGCAGAAGGGACTTTCTCTTTTTTTTTCTAACATGCTTTAGATTTATGGCCCCTTACTAAGAGAAACATTCAAGATGATTGAGTTTTTTAAATTTATACCGAGTCACTGAATCTTTCAATTGTATCATCAACATTTCATTTTCCTCAGATTTTATTCGTCTGCTTGGCCTCCCTCACTTTGCCTTTATCTCTCTCTGTCTAGGAGCAGTATGAGTTGGTTCACAGAGCAATCGCTCAGCTTTTTGAGAAACAACTGCAGCTTCTGGAGAGCCCCACCAGCACACAGATACATGATGGCATGGTACGACACGCTCACATTGTACTGATTTCGTCTGGTGTTTGAGAGACAGGATGTGGCTGAGTAACACTTGGAGTAGGAAGAAGCCAAATAATTAGTCACAGGGGGGATAGAGGGAAGGAGAAATGGAGGAGAGTCTGCCGTCTAAAAACTCAGAAGATCGGGAGGGATTGTGCCTGAAGGAAAAAGATCTTTTCGTTCAGGCTAATGCCAGACAGCTCCTCTGCTGGAAGACAAAAACAAAAACTTTTGTTCTGTCTGCCACCACTAACCTCATTGAGGCTTTTTTATGCCGTCTTCCATCATCCCAACAACATGGATACAAACCGATCTCATGTTGTTTTAGAGGAGATATCCAGGCAAAAAGTTCTTAACACTTCTCTCAAGTTTACAAAATTGAAATGAGTAAAACTAGGTGATTATCGGTGATTTTCAAACCTGTAACTCCACACAATCTTCCTATAAACCAACTTCCCTACTGATGCCCCCACTACCGTGTTTTACAATGTGAACTTTGTGCTCTTCCTAGTTTTCTGCAAAACTAAGCTGTTTGCACAAAGAAAAGTTTCATTTTTGTCCGTCTGACCAGAAAAACTTCTTACACATGCTGGTTTGTGGTAAGCCAACATGTGGATAACAAATAAACTGTTCTATTTATAGATAACAGAATAAAATGGACTGAATGCACCCCAAATTTCTCAGATTACTTGTTGACAATTTAATCATGTAATTTTTTTTGTCTTCCACTTTACAGTCAATGCTCCCTCCTTGCTGTTCGCATATTCTCAGCAAACAAGAAAATCTATGTAGCGCATAAAATAAAGTCCAAGTTTTGACTATGGACCAATAGAAATTTTTTACGTACTACTTTGCGATCTAACTCAGTGAGTCCAGCCAATGATACAATACTGTTCACTTTTGCTACGCAGCCAATCATCGCATGCTATTGTGTGTACATGCATTGGTCATATGCACCGTGCAGATTAGCTACGTAAGAATAGTGCGGCGGAGTTAAGAGACACGAAAGCTAACACCTTATCACTGCCCGTCTAAGCGAACAGGCAGTGGGACATCCACTCACCAAGCCAAAGTAAAAAAGAAATGCACTTCTTTTAAGATTAAATGGCTGTCGGAGTTTGTGCAAATAGAAATACAGGTGATGGCAGAAATACTGGTGAGATTACTCTTTTTATTAGTAAGCTCTGTGATCACATTGATGCTCGTTTTTCAGAGGATGAATTAAAGGAGTGGTCAGCATTTGATATTGAAGCATTGTCAGACATTTTGACTATGGATCAGCAGACATTTGTACACTGGCAAAGAAGTATGAGGCCATTCTCCCCCACCGACAGACTATGGAGGCCATTAACAGCAGGGGTCAGTCAGCACATTCTCAGATATGGTGATGCAGGACTTAGATCTCACAGCTCGTCGATATTTGGGCTACATTTCAAACATGCAGTACTGATTGTGAAAGGGGATTTAGTTTAATGAATCCCATCAAAACAGCATCCAGAAATCGTCAAAGTCATTGAAAGTGGCACATTTGGACCAGCTGATGTCCATAAAGTCAAAGCAAGAAGCAGATGGAGCCACCAACCTGGTGGCTCCATCTGCCAAAGTGTACAACCACTGGAGAAGTGAGAAGGGCAGATGTGAAAAAACTATAATTGAAAATTTTACAAGAATTTATACTGTATCACAAGCAAAATTGTGCAAAATGTGAATGTTTTAATGTGAACAAAAAGTTGTCTGAAAGGTATAATGTCTCATTTCTCACCCTGGCTAAAGCAGGACGCTTACTTATAACCTACTTCACATCTCATGAACAGCAATGTTTTTGTTTCTTCATTTTAAATGGGGCAAATCACTTATATTGAAATCAAACCAATGAAAATTGCTGATGCAATCTGATTCTTTTAATAAGCCATGCAACTTGCTGCGATCCCAGATTTATAACAGGTGTAATACTAGTGCGTGGCCATGGCGTGCACATTCGAAGATGCCCACAGTGGTCCTCAGTGTACTCAGGAAGCTTGTGTGTATGCCCAGACACATGAAAAATTAGAGGAAACATTGTTTACAATTATGAATTATCTTCTGTAAGACAAGGGCATAAAAGCCCAGTTGCTATTTATGTGAGATGGTTGTTTTAATGTCAGAAAATGTGAAAAAGTTAAACTTCTTTAAGCACCATATCATGCTTCTTTCTTTTTTTTGTTAAAGCTGACATAATGTGAGATCTTACAAAATGTCTGCTTGCAGGGTTTGGTAAGATTACCACATGATTTCAATACTATCACAACTTGCTCAGAGTCTCTTCAACAACTGTTTTTGAGGCGTTTCTGCTTCTCTACAAACAATAGGAAGATTGTAATGCCTAAAAACCACAGATGATGAGACTTCTGGCAGAAAACCAGATGACTTCCTGTTCAGGAAGCTCTGATATCGATGCACTTTGACTCTTAAACGAGACACCAGTCCATTGGGAAAGGGTAACAAATCTTTCAGTCTTTAAAAATACAGAGTATCTGTTCTCCACCGTGCATCTTTGACTCCAAAGTTGAACCAGAATCTTACTAAACATAAGTTACTGTCTTACCTTATATAAAAAGAGAAAGGGACTGGAAAACTATGAAATTCTCACACGTTATTAAACAATATTGCTGGACACAGCTGATCAGGCTATTTCCCTGCAGAGATCACATCTTGATGAGAGCGACACTCCCACATGCCTCCGCTACTTCGGAGCCACCAGATTTTAATTTACCGTCCTCGGATCTCACAGCGGTGTTCTGAAACATTCAGGATTAATGTGTGGATGATTCCAAAACAATGGCTAACCCCGAGGGAGCCAACTCTAGACAAATCTAGCAAGATAGAAATAATTCTACACTAAACAGAAACAGCCCTTATTCCCTTAAAAACATCATGTTAAGGTTCTTTTCACATGAAAACTATCATTGATGTTCTAATAAAACATACCCATTACACGTTAATTTATGTCGTTTGATGCCATTAACAATAAGAGCAACAAACAATTAAATCATTTCAAGGGATAGAATAGCATTCTATTTCTTTCAAGAATAGGATACGACAAAATAATAATAAAATGTAACACTTCAGTACATTGTTGCATTTAAACTCTTATCACATTATATTTTTTGCAGCTGATTAAAACTTCTATTACTTGTTTGGTAGTCCAAAAAGAAACTCCTGTCTCAGCCTGCCGTTTATCAGAGAGATGATCTGACTCAGTTCCTTCACAGCCATCGTTAGTGATTACTACACCCACATAAGGTGCTCCACAAGCCAACAAGAACAATAAAGCCTACATGGTACGCGCATCCCACTTGTTTCTGTGGCAAACTTAAACATAAAGTTAAATAGATGTAAGCATAAATTTTGTTCTGAGAAATTCTGATTTATATTTCAAGAAACTTAACCCATATACACTCAGATTTCAGCCACATCGAGACACTCCACTGAAAGATCATTTACAATTCAGCCAATAATAATGGGAGCAAAAACGATTTTAGTTGAGGATAAATCTATATTTTAGAAATAAGTTATAAGTATTTATTGGGAGAAGAAATAAAACCCTCATAAAAACAATCCTGTATGCATATTTTTTGTCTGTCCAGAACGAAAGCAGCCCGGACAAAGCAAGCATTCAGTCAGACGAGGAACGATGGGACACTCCGCCGCCTAAACCTCCTCGCATTCGCAGGTAATACTTCATCCTCCTCGTGTTTTTCTGTTAATATTTTTCCAAACAAGCTAAACTCAACCATTAAACTGCGTGAAGAATAAACCAAGTCGCATTCATCCTCCACAGAGATGAATTAACAGGTTCATCCCCGGGTTGATGAGTAGGTGGAACGCTGTTGAACATAGCAGAGGTGGTGTTATGTTGGGAGAAAAAAAAAAAATTACAATACTGTACGTTTTTGTCAGTGACGAATACATAACCTGACGAAAGAGAAGCAGTTCTTGGCCCCTGTGCTCTGAATCAGCCCACAAATACAGCCAGCTTTTGGTTTTTGAGTAAGCTTTTGTTTGGCTGCTTATGGCTACCAGAGGCAAAGTTGTATCTATAAATCATTTTGCAACTCGCTGCAATACTGTGCAACTCTACAATATAACACAACCCAAGGCGGGTTAAAGTTTTCATCTTTCTCTGTAAACAAAAAGTCTTTAAAGCACATCCAGACGCTTTGTTTCAGACACTAACTCTTTGATATGTCTTGTATATAAAAACATAGTTATCCTCTTTTTATATATATATATATATATATATATATATTATTTCTCTTTGTTTCTTTTTCATCTTGTTTTTTGCTCATTCTCTCCTATCTCTCCTTTCTTCACTTGACATTTTTCTACTTCAGCTGTGCAGTATGTGCCCATCAGGGGTTCTGCTCCACTTCTTACAGTCTATCCACAGAATGCATAACCCTCCCCCCTTTACTTGCAGCCATATATAACACTTGACAACTTTTTTTTAACAAGGTTGGAGGATGCCTAAAAGTTGCCTCAGTACTAAAGCTTTAATGTCTGAGAGGATGTCTTCTTGCCAGGAGGCAGTATATCATTTCATATCTTGTTGCGTAAAGTTTTGACAAGAAATGTTTGCTTTAGCACCATATTGGGTGGCTGTTGTTTCTCTGCTTGATCATTTATGGCATTTAGTGAATTCATTGTTTGCACATGCAGCTGCAGCTAAACAGCGTAGTTATTGTTCAAGATGGTGTCTTAGGTTTAAACTCGCCGGCTAAATATTAGGTCTTGTGGCTTTTATTCCTGTTAGTTTCAGGCTGGCAGGTTACACTGGTTTAATTAATTTCCCTGTCCAAAGTTGAAAAATGTTTAAAAATGATTGAAATAAATTATAGGAATTGTACAGAACTAGTTTTTGACTCAAGAAGAAAATTGACATGGCGATTTGTCCAGCAAAAAGTTAATTCTAGGACAAACATTGTCAAAAATCAGAAGCTTAATCTAGATGTAAAGTACTTCCCAGAGACATAAAACTTTGAGAAAATCACAGGAATTCTCACCAGAGAATGTCTAAATTAAAGTTTAGACAAAAACTTTAAAAGATTTGAATGTTTTGACAAAGAAAATGGATAAATGGATCAATTCTGGCATCAGTCAGGTAAACGTAATTATTTGTACTCTATTTCTGACCAGTATTATCATTAGATCTCCCATTTCTCCTCGCAACTGTTTCCCATAGTATTTTATATAAGCAAGCTGTCCAGTTGCTTTGTAAAAATCAGTGAAGGGAAGCAGCTAAAAGTCACAACATGTTAGCCATGTTCATTGTCTCCCTCACCCCTCAAATTCTAATACAAGTCTACATTCTTCCAACCTAAAAAGTAACGTCTGGCTAATATTACATGTTGGTAATTAAAGTCAGAATATAAATGTTTTGTAAGCTGTCATTCATGTGGCTCAGACACTGAACAATTAAGGCAGAAGAGCATCTGCCCATTATGAGTAAACATGTTCAGTTTAGTTTTAAAACATCAATGGATATTACTCTGTTTTTGTACAGAGTACACATTAGAAAGTAAAAGTCACTGTAAAGGCCCATATTTTGTTTTTGGAGAAATTTCACATTCACAAACATTTGTCTCAGTGCTGTTTCTGTCAGGAAAATATTTTCCTGTTACCACCAACCATTTTTCTGAGGCAAACAAAATCAACCAAAGTTCTAGTTTCATAAATAAGACAGCATCCGATCTACTTTTTTATTGCTTTCTCTTATCAAATTCAGACTCGTCTACTCTTACTTTCCTTAATTTTTTTTCTTTTTTTTTAAACAAACTCGTTTGATGGGAAACATTTTCCAGAGCTCCTAATTTTAGGATGTAGCTGTAAGTGAGCTGTTTACTGAAGAGTTTCTTTCCTGTTCTTATTAAAACACACAAATTTGAAGTTTGAGACGCAGCCAAGAGAGCAAGATTTCCTGGAAGAGGGACAGAAGAGAGTATTCTGGGTGTCTCTTATGCCTCTTGCCCTCTGACGTCTCAGTATGCCTCCTCTGTCTCTCAAGAAGTAATGTGAAGAACTTATTCAAGCCTAATCTGCTGATGGTACGAGCTATTTTTATCCAGATAAGCCAGCCGCACTCCCACTGGGTCACTTTGGTGAGTGTGTGTGTTTAAGGGAAATTATAGTTGTGTGTGTGAGAGAGAGATGGAGGGAGATACAGCAGGAAGTGTAAAGGAGTGGAGTCATGGCTTTGTCACGTGCTTATTTACACACACTCGGTTTTCGGTCCTCAATAGCTCTTCAGTTCTCACTCAGAGAATCTTAAATATTGAAAGAAAGAGCTTTACTTGTCCAGCTCTAGAGAGTGAGGGAGCGACCTAAGTATCTGTGGCCTGCACGTACGGTTTGCCACTTTTCTTGGTTGTCAGTGTGAATCTATTGAAATGCAACGGGGCACAAGCAGACGTCTTTCTAAGCTTCCCATCTGGAGCGAAAGCGAGCAGCAGAAACCGTGCCGCCGTTTAAAACGCAACACGCTCTCTAAGGAGAACGTAGCAGAGGAGCTGGATAGAGTAACATGTAGGAGTTACTTAACAGATGTCTTTGTTAATCTTATTATGAAGTGTTTGAATCGTCCCTCGCTACTTCACATTTCGTTTCTAAGCAGCCAAACCTTTTTCCTAACCTTTTAAGCTGATCTTCTCTGAGGTTTCTGAATCTCTCTGAGTTTTTCTTTGGGCTTTAACCACTTGTGTTATAACGAGAAAAGCGAGTACTGCTTCAGTCTGTCAAGGTGAAGGAAAAGCTATACCAAAAAATAAACAAGTTCATGATCTAGTATTCCAAACCTCAACTGAGATCATGAAATAATGATTATGATTTTAAAAAGGACACTGAAGACAAAAAGCTGATGGTTGTCCATATTTAATGACACAACATTGAGGGTTTTTTTGGGCAATTTAGTTGGTAAGGATTTAAAGAGCAACTGAAGTCCAGAGAAAACTTGTAAAGTTTATTTAGACCACTTTAATGGACTAATAATAATAATAATAATAAGCAGGGCTGGAGCGAACCATTATTTTAGTAATCAAGTATTCCATCGATTATTCCGACAATTAATCGATTGGAAAAAAATTGGCACATTCTGCAGATTTTTCATTTAACCACTTAAGTTGTTTTCATACAATATTAGACAGAAAACAATTCAAATGAATTCCTTTTTGAAACAAGGAAAGAAACATTTTATTGCCTAAAAGGCAGCAACATAACATTACTTTATTGACTTAACATTCTACAAACTTCAAAAATACAAAATATTTTTTGTACAGTTTTTGCTTAATTACTGCTTTAAGTATGTTTTTATTTTTTATTTTTTGCAAATGGCCTCTTAGCAATAGATCGATTACTTAAGTTAGTTGACGATTATTTCAATAACGGGTTCATTATGATTAATTCAATAAATCGTTTTCTTGTGTCTTGTGCAGGTTATGATGTTGGCGCCGCTCGTTTCTAAAGAACAGAATGATTTCTGTCCCCTAGAAATCATTCAAGTTTCAAGTTTAATCTTACGTAGTTTTATACAAATAATCCAAATCCCTGTAGAAGCAGTCAGTGTCAGCGGAAGTCGCCATTGTTATTGTTAAATATAACAATAACAACAAATATGATAAAAATTAGATCTCCTCTTGGGTGGTTTTTCTTTATTAAAGAAAATAAAAGGATAATATTTAGCCTAATGTGCTACAGTTTCCAATAGGTGACTTTTGGGATTCAGCAGGACATTATTACAGTTGGAAAAGCTCTGCACTTCAAAAAAACTTAACAACTCGACGTTCTACTGTTACAGTATTTATAAAGGAAAGCAAAACATCTCGTGGGCTTACTTTCTTCAATGTTTAACAGCTTCAGCGTGCCTCGGCTGAGTGTAACACAGAGACAAATAAACAATGAAAAGCTCAGCAGTTCGCAGCCTCTTTCAAAGAATAAGCCAGTGACAGCTGTACTCCAGAACTTAGGCTTAATGACAAAGGCTTTTATGGCTCGACTGCCGCACAGAAGGAAAGGAAATCCCCTTGTGCTTCTAGCCTGTCTGACTTTCTGTCTGTCTGCCTTTGATCCATGCAGCATCATGTGCAGTCACTCCTGCCTCAGCCCTAGCCTCAGTCATGTGCTCTTGAATTAGCACACCACCACATCCTTTCGCTGTTTCTCCGCATCGCTGCCGTTGCAGGCGCGCCAGCATGTAAACGCCCGTTTTGGGGGAGTGGAATGATGCCTCGGTGTGTAACTTTGTATCCTGTGTGAGATTCACACTTATATGCAGCTGAATTTGTGCAACATTTAAAGCTCTGCATGACTACTCGCGCATTTTAGAGATTTCTTTTTTTTTTTTTTTGCGGGTCATTTACAATCCCTGAATCTAAAGTTTGTTAAAGAGAAATAAATCAGATTCCAAAGATGTTTTTCAGTTTGCTCAGATACTATTTTAACTGTAAATCCACAAAATATGGGCTGAAACTTTCTGAGAGTCGAACCCTGAAATCTGGGAACATGTAATTTGTCTCAGCAGAGCAACTCTGGACTTTAAAAGCCTGCCCTCTAGTGGTGATATCACATCCGAGGAATATTATTTTTCCCATTACACAGTGTGAAACAAATGGAAAAGAAGTTAAATTTAGCAACTTTGTCTTTTTACTCTCTTTACATCAGAAACTAATCATTTACTTCCTCTGTGGTTTGGTGTAGTTCGCAGGTGGAAGGTGACGTTAAGGAGGAGATTCTCCAGCCCCCCGAGGCTCACCCCGTGCCCCCGATTCTCACCCCGTCTCCCCCGTCTGCTTTCCCCACCGTCACCAACGTACGGCAGGACAACGACCGCTACCATCCCAAACCTGTCATACATGTCCTGGACACCACACAGCGCAGCCTGAAAGAGGTAAGCTGAAATATATTTTTGCTATTTATTCATTCATTTTACGTGTGACTGAAGGATGTGTAAAAACTCATGAAAGATGGTAGAGAGCACAGCATTTCAGTACAGTTAATTTAAAAAGTTATGAAGCCTGGTTGTGTTGTTCCTTTAGGTAATTTTATGCTAATTGAACATGAAGTTTGTTTGTTGAAGCTTTGTTGTGCATCCGAAATTAAATTATATGTGACTGAGGCTTTATTTACATAAAGATCTTTGAATAAAAAGTGATTTAAGAAACGAACAAATTCCCTTAAGGTCTGATTTTCATCTCTTCTCCCACAAAGCAATAACAAACTCTACTGCGGCTCAGCTTAAACAAGGAAATGAGGGAACTACCATGTGTAGATCTCATAAACTGTATGAATGTGGTTGGAAAACACCAGAGGCAGAAAACGACAACAAAAAAATATAAACAACAATATACCACATACTAAACTATTACCATTTATTAAAATATGTGTGCTGTAGGAATATATCACAGGAAAGTTTTGTATTTGTCCTTTAAAGTTGTCTGTAAAAGTCCCCATAAACCATATTTGGTTTGTTTTACACTTACAAAACCAAATTTTATTTGCATATCACCAGATTAACTGAATAACCCATCAACAAAAATAATACCTGAATGAGATGCATTCATGAATACAAACAAAGCTGCTTAGGTTTTGCTCTCATGAGGGAAGGTGGTAATTGTTTGACTGATTGTTTTTAAGTCCGGCTGACATTAAGTTGTTACTATTTCACTGCTTGATAGGTGCTTTTAAACAAATGCTGACTGCACCATAAAACCTGATTTGTTCTTGTTTTTACTATTAGCTTTCATTTATAGCTTTTTTTTTAATGATACAAAATGAGAAAAAGCTCTTCTAAAACAGACTTCCTACAACAAGTTCCAGAATTAGTTACATATGCTGAAACATTGGCTTTATTTATAATACTTATCAGGTTAAATCTAGGATTGTTTCATCCCATATGAAATAAGACAATCAAAGATGGCTTTCTTGGATGATTTTTCTTTCCGGAATGGAGATCACATGTCTCGTTTCTTGCTAATTACAGAACGAAGAAGCGAACAAGCAGCAGAACCGGTCCGAATCCAGTCACAACAAACCTGCCAGCCAATCAGAGCCCAGAGATCTGAATGTACAAAGCCAGAATCAGCAGACCCAGGTCTCGCACCTGGATCTCAACGACAACTACAACAACAAATCTTCGTCAACGTCGACAAAGTCCGAATCGGGCCCAAGCCAGACTCCGACGCCCTCCTCGCCCCTGTCGCCGGTCGTGGAATGCTGCGGCGCCCCTCGGATCGAGAGGAAGCTCAGCATAGAGATCAAAAAGGTGCCGCTGCAGGAAGGACCTCGCAGCTTCGACACCTCGTCCTCCACGGGAGCCAACAATTCCACTAACAGTGGCTCCACGCTGCACAGGGCCCACGCCTTCAAAGCCCGGTCCGGTCAAACCCTTCTGACGTCCAGCTCTTCTCTGTCGGAGGACTCCGGGACGGAGGGAGGGTCAGGCGGATGTAGAGAGAGCCACTCGGACGACGGAATCCTAACCAGACCGAACCACCTTCCCGTGACGAGTGACAGCAAGGAGAAGACGCAAGACGCAAAATCCGGCCACGCGACATGGACGCACTCCTGCAGCAGCCCCGAAAAACCGTTTCACAAGACCTCCTCCTCCTCTTCTTCCTCGGACAGAGCCGCTCCATCCTCCTCTTCCTCGTCCCACATATCCTCCTCCTCATCGTCGTCGTCCTCCTCCACTCCTGTCAGGACTGCCCTGAGTTTCACCAACCCACTGCACTCCGATAACTCTGAAGAGGAGGGGAACGAGGAGATGTCCGAGCTGAAGGAGACTTATCATAAAAACGTCTCCACGGCGACAGGCACCGTGACCACCTCGCCTCACCTGGAAACCAAGCAGTCCGTCAGAAAGGTGCTGCCCATGTCCATCGCGGGACAGAACATCCCATCACCCTCTGCAAGTCCAGCAAGTATGTCAAGCTGTTTTCACTTTCTGATTCCTCTCCTAATTCAATATGTTACCTCTTAACACTCTTCTGCTTATCCACTTACACACTTTTCACTTTAAATAATTTAAATATATTTTGTTAGGATTTTGTGTCATAGACAAAGTCAAGTCGTTGCATAATTATTAAGCCTGTCACAATAAATGAGCAATAAATCAATGAATCGCACAATAAATTAAAATGAGCATAATCATTTCCATTTGGACAGCCACCATTTTGATAAACACCCAGTAGTTAGTTTGCATTATGTGCCACTTTGGCTGTTTTCCTTGTCTAAAGTTAGTAAAGTAAAGTTAGTAAGTTAAGTGTTGTTTAGAAATTATTACTTTTTTTTTTTTATCTTTGAGTGGTTGTACTTACATTAATATGCCATTAGTTGAATATGGTCTCAAAATGGCAATGCTATCATTTATCACAATAATTTCTGGGATAATTTATCGTCCAACAAAATTTGTTATTGCGGCAGAAATAATAATAATTGAGTGGAAGGAAAATGTCACATCTGAAAACATGGTGTGAATTTCTCACTGATATTACAGCTGCTGGTTTATATATATACTTATTTATTTATTGTTGAAAATGAATGTTATTCGTTGTAGATCCAAAACTTCTGTATTAATTGAAAAGCGCCTATTTTTTAAATTCTTTTAGGCATGGTTAAAAAAAAAAAAATTCCGCAAATATAAGAACAGGATTCGGCTCACCTTCTTTCAAAATGATTGCTAAATTTAGCCAAGTTTAAAAAATTAAGTGAAAGTGATTTGGGTGCAGCATTGTCTTTTCAGTGAAAGCATCTGGAGTTATATTATTATTAAAGTGTTGTTAGTTAAAAAACAAATACTTTGTTGTACTTAACATTTTCCATTGCAAGAAAATTGTCAATGATAATTTTACCTCGATTAAAAATCTAAAGTTTAATAAACAAATTTATATCATTCTTTAGTCTTTATGTATTAAGTGTTCTTGTTATAAAATTGAGTGCTTTTCCTTCCACTTTGCAATTATGCGCTACTTTGTGTTGATCTTTCTCCTAAGTTTCTCTCAAGTTTGTGCTTTAGTTGCTTCAAAATGTGGGAAAATTCAAGAATCTTTTTTTTTGCAAAGCACTGTAAATGTCAACAAGTTCTCTTAACTTACGTAGTTAAAGAAAAAAACTCATAAGACATGAAGGAAGCTTACAAGTAGAAGTAGTGGGAACAATGTGCAGCACTATTACTCCATGTGTCTTGCTTAAAAGCATGACTTCTCACTAATTGGTTTGGTTTGCAAGGAATGCTGCAAACATTTGCAGCCAAACATCTGTCCAAACTCCCTCCTCTTTCCGTCCCTCCTGTCTGTGTTTGTCCAAGCGATCGGTTTGGGAATGAGAAAAATCCTGTGGGTGTGTGTGAACTTGAGTGCACGTCGGATGGCTAAGGATCAACACTACATGATACTGATTGGTGCCACATTTGTGCACGGCGGGGCTGAACAGAGCAGTGTCACAGGCTTGTTTTGTCCTCTGCTGCCATGACTGTTTTGTCCTCTGCTGCCATGACTACAAGATATGGGTTTAGTCAATTGGTGGTTTAAAGGCTGAAGTTCCTCCTGATCTTTTATTGATTCTCTTTTTCTTTTTTTTTTTCTACTTTAAGATTCTGGTTTATGGTGGTGGAGATGTTTGTTCTCGCTGTTGTAACGAGGGCTAATAAGGTTGAGCGTCTTGGCCTGCTTCGCTTTCTGGCACTCTTTTCAACAGTGGCGGTTTTATTTACCACTGGCTAACGGCGGCTGTTTGATTGTTGCAATGATCTAATGGCTGCTTGTTAATGAGGCGCGCTGAGCAAGTTGCTGCATCGTGGTGGTTGGATGAACTTTATTATTGAGTTCATAACTAACAGTAGAAGACGTAAGTTACTTCAAACGGAGACGCTCCAATCAGGGTTAGCACTAAAAAGAAACTTGAAAACGTGTGGCTGCATTTTAGTCGTTTGAAGGCTAAAATTATAAGCTTAGATGTCAGATTTTCTAAAGTTTATGTCTCAGTAAGAAAAACTTCAAATATGCAAATATTTCAATCTGAACAAGCATGATTAACATATTTATTATGACTAAAATGCACAGAAGACACAGTAGTAGGAAATCATCATTTACATCAACTAGAAATTATTGTAAATACTAGTCCAGGTCCACTGGACATATGTCTTAGCATTTATTAAACCTTTTAGTTGTTCAATTTTACCAATTTTAAGAATATTAATGCAATATCTTACTAGCACTGATTATTTTTGTTCATTGAAAAATCCAGTGTAGGACCTAAATACAGCTGCAGCTTGCAGATTATAATAAATTAAATATAAGATTGTTTATGTACAGTTATGTTACAACTATTGTTCTCGTTATTCATTTAGACACCTTTAAGCATGTTTACTTTTGGAGTGACATGCAAATGTTTAAGCCCTTGTAACGTCTGTGACAAAAACTAATAAAGAACTGAGCTGTGGTTTTCTACAATAAAGTAATTAAAGGCTCGTTTTTACATGTATTATCAAGTAGTGTCAGCAAAGCTACATTTTCTCCCTCAAATCGAAAATGCTCTGTTCAAGAAAAATATATTGGCTCTCGCTGGCGGGTGAAACCTCAAACTCGTTCTTTGTCAAACAACCCAGCCAGAGCAGCAGTAAATCTGCAGCCTCGCTATAAACGTGTCGACTAATCCGGAACACACATCCATAAAATATTAATATGATAGACACAAATAAATTAATATAATTTCAAGCCTACACAGTGTGCAGGCATATAACTGCTTGTCATCCAGGCCTCAAAAACAGCTTAACCAGTGATAATGGAGGAAGAGCTTTTTTCTTTTGGAACGTTAATATTGTGGAGGGTAAATCTCTACAGTGAAAGAAAATGTGCATAAATATTACTTTAGTACTCAATCTTTGGAATATTAAAATGTCACAATCCCTCCGGAATAATAAATGATATTGGAAACAAGAGCAGCGTTTTAAATCATAGCAAATTACTTTCACTTCTCTTTCTCTTCTCGGCCAGTTGTTAACTTTCCCTCTCGTTTGCCCTCTGACCTCTTAACCCAGACTGCTGGGACAGTGACGACTCTCCTCCCCCTCTCCCTGAGAGAACCCCCGAGTCCTTCATACTGGCCACAGGTGCGTTTGTGTTGGTCACAGTCGTCAGGTGGGTAAATCTGCGGTGGCGCAGATTTACTGGGTTGCCTCCATGCTGTCGGCCATCTTTCCCCGAGCCGGATGGACCTGTGAGGCTGAAATACAAAAGAGATGAGATGTGTTTAACAAAGATCCAAATGGTTGGCTGATGCTTTTTGGGTTGTGATTAATCCGTGATTAATTTTAGCACTGTGTGTGAAAAGGTGATGATGTTTTCCTCATGTTTTGTGATGCTCTGCCATCCAAACGAATAAGTTGGAGCTTAAGTGTTTTTTTTCCTTGAGTCTTTACCACTGTTGCAACACTAGAGGGCAGCATTGACCACAGGTCCAGTGAATTCACACAACAAACACTTTTTCTGGTTTTATCACATTAAGCCTACATTATGTGATGGACTAACAGAAAGAAGGGCATCATTGTGAAGTAGAAGAAAAAAGGTACATTGTTTTTTATTTTTCCTTCAAAAAAGTCTCAAAAGTATGGTTTAGATTTGTAGTAAATGGTTTATATGCCCTCTGAAAGTTTGCAAAAGTATAGAATTACACTTTTTAATGCCTAGATGACATGGGAAAAAAACAGTCATTTATTTTTTATGTTTTTGGAGTTTTTTATTGTCTAAAAGAGAAAGATTAGTATTTCTGGAGAATATACGGCTTTACACAGTAGTTTTTGCTTAGTTGGCATCGATTAATTTTGATTTCTGACACCTGTCGGTGTGTTACACTTAGATTTCCAGACAGTTTTTCAAATTTGAATTTGAAAAAATCTTCTCTTTTTTGACATTGCAAATGCAAAGGAACCCTGATTACAGCTGCTGGTGTTTTGGGGATTTTCCTAGGCTGCTCTGGAGACATCTGGTCTTATTTGAATTTTATTTAGGTGTATCAGAGTAAAGGGGACAGAACAGAAACGCATGCCACATTTTTCAGATTGCATATTTAAAAAAGAAAACTGCCTTTTCTTTCCATCTTCCAATTATGCCTAATTTTCTATTGGTTTCTCACAAAAAAATTGCAGTAAGTTATATTAAAGATGAACTGAAGCTGTGTGAACATCTTTTCAATGTGGGTTTATATGACGGGACAGCAGACAAAGAATTTAAAACCCGAGACCCGCTTTGGAGTGAAGGCTTAGATGTTCCTCTTTATTTTTGGAGTTGGTAAAGTCTGATTCTGAAAGTAGCATGAGTGGAATGCGTGTGTGTGACGGTGTGTTCCTCTTTTCTCTTAACGTGTCCGTGGATAAAACCTTGAAACTGACCGATCGTCTTCCTCTCTCAGATCCTCTGGAAGTGAAAACATCAGCCTTAGCTGAATGGAGCTGCTCGCAAAAAGGTACAAGCACTTTGGTTGACCTCGATTCTCTCTTTCCTCGGTTGTTTTTGGTTCTTAGCCTTGGTGTGTACAGGAATGATCGTCTCCGTTTATCTTCTTCCAGATTTGTCCGAGTGCTCACAGAGGTGAGCGGAGAAGGGAATAGAAAGCTTCCATGAATTAGACGCTGAGCTATAATCGTGACAACAGTAGTCAGGGGCAGCTGTTAAAGAAAGAGTAAAGCAGATAAAGAAGAGGGAGAGATAAAGCAACTCTGCAGAGAGGTGCAATAAAAATGATTGCTGTGAGGATTGTTTAATGATTGTTAGTGCCAATTTACTGCTTCAGTGGTTCTGGTGCAGGTTTGCGGCTTCATCCAAAGGGAATTACTCTTTGACTTGGAAGTTTTTTCACTGAGTGCAAATTTAATTTTAAGAAAATCAAGAGACTTCTTTTTATTTGGTCCCATCAAGTCCCAAACCAGTACTGCAGGGAGGCATTTTCTTCCACCTAGAGATCACTTTGAAACAGCATAGTGCAAAACAAGTTGCATGAAGGTGCAGCAGCTAATACAGTCTCTCTTTCACTGTGAATGTCATTGTAAAGGGTACAAAAACACAACAATTGATTAGATTAACAAAATAATAAAGCCTGAGTAATAAAAGTTCTGCAAGTCAAGCACTTGAAAGCAGGTTAGGACTATGACTGCAGCTGATATGCATTACAGGAAGAAAAGGTTTTCTGTATAGTCATGTAAAAAAAAAAAGTCTAGATCCAACCCCAAGCACTAACTGAGATCGCATAAAAACATCTCCAGTCTGACTAATTTACTTTAAAACTTTAACTCTGCACTTGTTGTCTTTCATGGGATTTACCTCCTTATAGCAGCTGTGTTAAATTTTGCAACTTTTTACAGAAAAATGTCTCACAGAAGCATGAGGATTTTCACTGCAAATACTTGTAGCTTTATCCACAGTTTAAGTATTTTGAGAAGTCTCAAGTGAAGCTCGTCAGAACATTTTTATTAGCGGGTTTGAATTAATCTGTCTGTCTGTTTTTTTGTGTGTTTTTTTTTATGTCCAGATGTCTCTGATTGTTGTGAGGCATCACCGGTGGTGACTGCATCAGACGGCGGCACAGCAGGAGTTAGCCAAGTAGACCTGGGTGGGTAAGTGTGCTGTCAACATTCATTAATATATTTTACGTAGTGGTTACATCAGTGGATTGCACAAATTATTCATATTCCTTTTCCACATTTTGCAATTTTTGTGTATTGTTCTTAGACTTAATGTGCAATGCAGAAAAGCATCAAATATGTTAGTGTTTTTGAACGACCCAGTCAAAGTTCAGACCTAAATTAAATTAAGAATGTTGATGTTCAAAGGTTCGCCATACAACCTACCATTTTACAAAAAAGATTTTACTAATTTATTTCAGTCTCTAGATGTGCAAAGCTGGTAGAGAGACAACCTAAAAGACTTGCAGCTGTAATTTCAGCGAGCTGTTGTTCCACAAAGTGTCGACACTGCAGTTCCTAAAATATATCCAAACCACTTCAGGTTTTTATTTGTGAAAAAAAAACAACAACAAAAAAACATTTGAAAACCATTCATCATTTTTCTTTTGCGTTACAGTTATGTACTACTTTGTGTTGGACTATCACATAAATTTCAGTAAAAATCATTGAAGTTTGTGGTTGGAATGTGACAAAATACTAATAAATTTAAAGAGGTTTTGGGGGGGGGGGGAATCGCAGCACATTTGCAGAGAATGTTGCTGACAGACATATTTTTGATGTGTGGCGTTGCCTTTGGTGAAGGGAAATCTAGCTTTGGACCGCGTGTGCAGGAAATATTTGGCTTTAAGAGCAGGCAGAATGAAGGGAAACTTTCGAATGCCATTTATTCCTTTCAAAGAAAAGCAAACCCAGCTAAGAGCCTTTCTCCTTTCAGGGTTCGGTAACCGCTGCATTCAGCCCAAAGGCCCTCGAGAACCCCCTGTGAAGTGGACATGATGGAAGGATCCATCCACCATCGGCTGCTTTCCCTATTAGGATACAGAGTCCTGACTGGTTGGCCCAAAAAAAAAAAAAAAAAAAGAACAGGCACACAGGAAAAGATGATAAGAGACTTTTATTCCTGAGTTTTTGCTCCTCACATTGTTGACTTCTGTAGAAGCTGACATGGGATCTCTCTCTGTTAAACTGATAGCGGGCTAAAAGAAGAGCCTAGTTTCTTCTTCTTCTTCTTCTTCTTTTTTTTTTTTTACACTAAATGAAGCGAGATCTAAGAGACTTTTAAACTAGTTTCAAGCCAAATGAGAAGAAAAGCAACTTCATCAGGAAAAGCTAGAGAGTGGGGAAGCAGATCTCTGTCCCAGAAGTGGTTCTGCTGCCTCCCGCTGAACGAACAATCTTCAAAGCGAGCTTAGATAATCTCGTACTCATGATGCAACCTTTTCAGTTGGGTATGCAGAGGTTGCCTGGGTACTTTCTCTGACTTCTTTTGTATTGCTGTCTCTCTCTCTGTCTCTTCTTTCTGGTGCTACTTCACACGAGATCAGGATAGATACTGGAGCACTGAGGGTTTATCACCATTCAGTAATTCGTCAACTTTGTTGTGGTTTTTCTATCGGGTTCCACTGTTTTCCATTTTTATGCCCTTTTTTTTGTTGGCGTCCGATGCTAACAGGATTTGCTAATTACGCTATGGAATAATGACACCCCTTCACCTACTTTCAAAGAGCTTGATTTTACCCTTAAATCTGACTTTGAGTCACTAATGTGTGAGAATTTCCTTTCTTTCTTATGTGCTTTAATCTATTTCCCACTGAGTCTTTGAAACACAAGTACAGAAAGTATTACTATTTTTTTCCCTTCTTTTTCACTGAATCTTCAGACCAATCAGTTAGATGTAGGTTGGGCCGCAAGATTGATGGGGAGTTTTTAAAACGGCAGAAAAAAAGAAGTCATTTGCAAAATTGAAAAGATCAATCATTTATTTATTAGAACTTAAAATCTAAAAGAGAAAATGTATGTTTCTGGTTTCACTTTTCGGGCCCCCTGGTTAAGATGTGTCAAAAGCCTAAAACTAAATTCACTTTTTATTCCAGTAGCACTGAAATCAGATTTTTATTTAAGAATATCTGCTATTAATTAATATTAACAGAAAGACCTCTAGTTGTTTTGTACTCTCTTCAGTATTCCCACTGTCTGTGAAAGAGAAACGGCCCCACAGCATCACGGATCCACTACTATACTGAACAGTAGGCACAAAACGGTTTTCAGCATCTTCATTCTTTCACACCAAACCCACCTGGACTGATTAATGTGGAAAAGCTTAATATTAATCCTGTCTGACCAAAATGCTTCTGATCACTGTTCTACAGCTAATAGAAACTTAGTAAATTATGAAATAATGGAAAAGTGTAAATTATGAAATGCTTAAGTTGCATTTAGTTAATTGAAAGAGGGACCAACGATTGTTCCAGCTGTGACTTTGTTTAAAAACAATCTTAACTTTGGTTCCATCCCTGAATACATGTAGACATTACCTGCTGGACTTTTCAACATTTGTCTGTAAGAAATTGTTTCTCTAATAAAAGATGAATATTTTGGCGGGTTTTTTTATTATTTGAAGAGTTTTCCACATCTTCACCAGGGGTGTCAGTAGCTCCGGCCAAAATCGTGTTACTGTTTTTGTCCTCTTCCTGAAATATCTCCTCATGGCTTCTCACGATATATCTGTGTTTCAGAGTCTGAATGTTACACCTGAAACACTTGAAACTGGGATTTGACAGAAATATTAAACCGCTAGCCGCTCCTCTCTCACACACACACACACGCAAACACACCCCGGCTAACCCCTGTACCTGTTAATGATCCTATAACACACCAGGAGCAGCTATAAAGACCAAGGACCTTTTTTTCTTTTTCTTTTTTTTTTAGCAACAGTCGCTATACAGTATATGCATAGTTTTTTCTATAAAGATAAAGAGCTGTACAGAGCAGTTTAGATATGTAATGTTTCCAGTTTCTTTTTGCTATTCTTTAAATATTTGTATTAACAGAAGATGTAAGAAGTTCAGTGCATGATGATGATGATTCGTCCCCATATTATGTAAGTTATTCTGATATCTTATGGTGAACATGTTCAGGGTTTAATTTTGGTTGTTGTTGTTGTTTTCAGACTTTATGGCTAACAAGTTAATAAATGTTTTAGCTGGTGGGCAGAGCAGGAAGCACAGACCGCCTACTGGGCCCTGAATGATGACTACAATGAGCTCTGGATAAGATTGTATTAATAATAATATTAATGATGGAAATAATAATTCATTGTTTTTGTACATGATATTTTGAAAGTTATTTTTGTACACAAAGTTGTTTGTTGCATCCCACATGCTCACTCAGCTTCTCCATTTTCTAAAATCTCCCTCCCCCCCGCCTTTTATTTTGTGCGCTAACATTTTTTATTTTTTTGTCTTTCACTTAGCGTCTTAGGGTTTAAATTTTTCTTAAAGCTGTGATACTGTACCGATCGCTTCAATTAAGCAGATGTAAGCTGTTGGCGGTTCAGAGTTACGCAAAAAGAAAACACACACACACAGACAAGAGACATGGGCTATTTAACTGTTCCGTTTTCTCGTTTCTCTGTCTCCGCTTCACTCATTTATGCAAACCTCAAACTCAGAAAGGAGCCCAACTGTGCCTTTAAGTGAGAACGCCTCCCATCCTCTCCAGCCTCTCCTTCAATCATCATTTAACTAAAATGCGAGTTGATTCGCTGCCTCTTGCTCCACCACAACACAAAAACACACACAGACCCACTCCAAATGTTTGTATGTTGCAGAAATCAATCAGTAAAGACGAACCTACAGTAAACATGTTCCTGTTTTTGTTTTGCTTCTCATTCAGGTTTTGTCAGTTGGATGAATGGCAGTGTGCGTGGATGGTGATCGTTTTAGGATGCAGACAAGACATTTTTAATAACTCACTCTGACTTATGAAGTTATAATGCTGTCTAATAAATTAGAATATGATGACCAGATAATGGATCATAAGTGAACTGTTGGAGGGAGGTTAATGAACACTTGTCATGAAGACACCACGGTGTTTCTACGCAGGCTTGAAAATGGAAATCATTTTATGGGCACAGGGAAAAACATCAAAATTAGAAAGAGAAAATTTAAAGTTTTCACTGCTTATTCTTTTATATAAAATAAGGATAAAATAATACCAAGCCATAAAATAATTTAACCAAAAATGTTCAAGAAGCATTTTGTGTTGTAATATTTTTCTTGTGCAAAAATATTATAGGTTTTTATCATTCTGCTCTTTAAAGAGTAACATAAGTACAACACACTTATATAAGCTGGTTAATTACTGCTCTGGCTTCTAGCTTGGTCTCTGAAGCTCAACAGTGTTTAGTTTTGTTTGTTTTTGTTCCTAGAAATATTTTCAAGCGCTTTTTTCCCTGTAAAGGAGACTAAAGCATGACTAATTCATAGTCTTCAACAAAACATCATAATTTTCAACTCCACAAGTCGTCCTGAGTCGTGATGAGTAATTCACTATTAGACCAGAGGTGGTCCTTTGCCGTGCTTAGGTAGGCAAGGACTGGGGGGGGCAAAGGGTCAAAATGACCTCTGAGGGAGCCAGTCCCCACGCTGAATCCTGAATCGGCCACACACACACTAGTGAAAAGTCTGGCAAGACATAAAATTATAAAACGCATGACCTCTTGGTGTTAAACAATAGACCTCTGATCCACATGCTCCTTTAGAGCCTTTGCTAATGGACTATCCATCTTTTTTTTAAGTGCATTACTGTAACTAAATTCTGCTGAAAGAAGAGAAATTGCACTCGTGTAAATTAATAACATCTAATTTAGACTTAAATTAGCTAAATTGAAGGGTCTGCCACTTTGTGTTTAAGGGCAGGGAATTAATTAGGCATTAACAGCGTACTTCATCAAGAATCTGGAAATCATTAATGTTTCTTATTTACAGTTATAACATACATTAGAGGTTAAGAGTTGTGAACCAAATGCATGGCTTGAACGCCCTGATCTGTGTGCTTTAATGATTAAGAATAATTCATAAAACTATTGGAATAATCCTTTACCCAAATGTGCATTTTTTTTTTTTAATTTTTTTTTTTTTACACGAAATAGAGACTGAACTGTGCGCATAATTAAAACAAAAATAAAAACCTCACCATTATTTCTGGGAAAAACATTCAGAGGGACTGATGCAAGCTCTGATATTTGATTTGGCACAATATGAATTAAAAATGTTTCAAATGTAGCCCGGTTGCTGCCTTAACTGGGCCACCTCAGTTTCCCCAAAGAGCGCTTTAACTCGTTATGTAATGTTATAAATATAACCAGCTACAGCTGAGCATGTGTAGCTGTAGCACCAGGATGCACTGGCGTCTGAATACACTGCAAACGGTGTCAGCTCTGTTTGAAAACAGGTAGAAAATAGAAAACGTGCAGGAAATACTTGCATTTGAATCGGAGTAGCACCAGTTCTCACCTCTGGCTTGCATCTAATCTCAACATCTGATGCGGTTTACTATGTTATATAACCGGCAGTTGTTTGCTAACATTTCTGCCTTTTATTAAATTGAAGAAAACATTTATCAGAGTTTAAACCTAGCCAGAAGATTTACAACCTTGTATAATAAAAAGTGTGAGCGATGATCCTGTTTTAAATTACAGTAACAGGAGGGGCCACATTCATAGTGACTTGATTAAAACTATCGAAGAGCAGAGTCTTTTAAATTAGCGAGGATTTCAGCCACACCAGAGGATTTCAAGCATGAACAACCTGTTTAACATACTTCCACAGTATCTCAGTCAGATTTAAGTCAGGACTTTGACTAGGAAAAGTTGGGCCAAGTTGATTTGGACTTTTTCCCGTCCTAATAAATAAAATTAAAACTGCATTTTGCATCTACTTGGGTTATTGTTGTCTTGACTTTTAAATTATTTTCATAATCAATATATAGTAAAATGTGCTTTATTAAATCAAAAATACAAAATTACTTGAGGCAATTTACATCATTCAGTGTCTGACATACTGAGATTACTTTAACTTTAATACACAGAGATCTCACTGATGTGAAAAACAGTTCCTTATTTATTCAGGCTAGCCCCGCCCCCTGCTGTCAGTCATAATTAGACTCCGCCCCCGATTCCATACTTGCCAATCAAGGCGAAGCCCCGCCCCCACACAGCTTGCACGTCGCGGAAAAAAAAGGCAAAAAAAAAAAAAAAACAGCAGCATCCGCGGCCGTTGGGGAAGAGAGTAAATAGAGGGAGAAGCCTCAAGATGGCTGACTCGCAGGGCTGTGTTCACCTCTCCGGAGCTCCGGCTGTTGCTGCTTCTCTTTCCTCTACCGGAGCTTCGGTCAAAAACGGACTCGGTAAGGCAACCGAGTCGAAGGGAGCCGCTGACAACCGCCCGCAGTGTTCCGGAGATTTCAGCCCACCGCCACCCAAGAAGGTCCGAGTCGACGAGAGGAGCGTTAAGCCCAGGAAAGTCAGCAAGGACGGGGGTGATGGGAGCAACGGCAGCGGGAAAAAGAAAACCCAGCAGCTCACTAAGCAGCAGAATCGTAGTAGCAGTAGCGCGGGCTTGTGGAGCTTCAGCCCGGTTAAGACGAGCAGCAGCGACCCTCCGGTGCCTGCTACCGATGGATCCCAGCCGCTCAAAGTCTTTAAACAGAGCGATTTCTTCCTCCACAAGGCGCCTTCCTCGAAAACCAAGTGTAAAGATAAACAGAAGGAGGAAAGAGAAAAAAGGAAAGGAGGAGGGGAGGACAAAAAGAAACATAAACTGTTGGTGACCTCCGGAGTTGGGAATAATGTTACTAACAGCAACGACATTAAAGGGTTTAACAACGTTTCTGCAACGAAGAGAGAAAATGGAGATGTCCTGTTGCCATCAAAAGGTAGGCCATTATAATGTTCTTTTACGTCTACAATACCAGAACTTTCATGTTTCTAATAAGTGGCCTCGAGTTGTGCCCTTTTATAGCTCCTTGGCTGGTAGATTCAGCCATTTGAACATGTGGCCCTGACCCACAGAGTGTCTGCCTTTTAATTTATCCCAGCAGTCCCGCTTTTAGCTCCCGTTTTAAAACCATCACTCGTGAAATCATACACAAACGAGCCAAGCGCTTCTGTAGTCGACATTTGAACGCCAGGGGGAATGTTTACAACCTGTTTAGTGATTTTTAAACTCAGTTTGATCGACGTGTCTATGGGCTGCGCTCTGCCAGCCGTTTTTTTTTTTTTTTTTTCTCGCTCGCTCACCCGCGCGTGAACCCCCGGGCTCTAGAAAGAGCAACGGTCCGTCGCGCGACCTGGTAGTTGGAATTAAAATCAGCCGCTCTCGTGCTGCGGCGGAATAGTTACGTAATTACGACGTATGGCTACAATGTTACGCATTTTATTAGAAAACGGCAATTATAGTGAAGCTAAACCAAATGTCGACCTAGAACCCAAGCCGAGTTGTTTATTTTTTAACTTCTTCGCTTTATTTTTTTATTACGAGCTGTGAGCGTAGAAGAACTACACGCTCATTCTGTCAAAACAATATGACAGCCGCCCGCCATTATAGGCTAAGTGTTGTTTTGGTAGTGCACCACGCCCCCCTCTGTAACCCCAGGCTGTATTGATGAGCAGTCAGACTGCGTCCTGAGCTAGATTAAACAATTACGAAGGTGGCGAAAATTCATTTAGGAATTAGCACAATTTGTTTCAGATTAATTGCATTTACTACTAAAGCGTTATCACGGGCAACTGTGTTGTTAAGTATTACACATTCTGAGAAGCAACAATAATATTGTCACATATAGTTACCTAAATAAACTATTCAATGATCCTTCTACGACTTAACCATTGCATATTGAAAGTGATTTAATATATTTGTAAGGTTTTATTTTATTTTTGCTTTTTAGCCTCAATTTACATTTTTACTTCATCTTACCAAGTATATAAAAGCAGTGCCAGAGCATCTGACTAGACTGGCCAAGTTTAATATTGTAAAGCTGAGTTTAAATGCAAGGCTACTTCAATAATATGACCTATTCTAAATATTGAATCCATGCAGTCTTTGCAACAACAATTCTGCAGCTTTATTATATCTTAGTGACAGATTGAGTGCAACAGTATGGCAGTATTCATACACTTTTTACTTTTCCACATTTATTCAAGTTATAGCGAATATAATTTTTTATTAATTCTGAGTCACATATTTCACTTTAAGTTTTAGTCTGTCTTTTGACAAATATGTAGCTTTGTTTAATTCAGCTTAGCCATCTATTGTCATTTTATGACAAAATTTACTGTCAATATAGTTGACTAAAATATGAAGTCACATGAATGCTTTTTATTGGACCTTGAGTGTAAATAATTTCTTTTCTGAGGGAAATCTCCTTTGAAACTCATGACTTCCACTCTATGTTGGATGCAAACCGCCATTCACCTTACGACTCGAGAATATTTGGTTTTTCCAAACAGGTCTTTCTTTCCTAAAGCCTAAGCATATGTTGAATCAACATATGCTTAGGCCAGGGATGTAGCTTTGGAGAAGTTTAAAGTTGGATTAGGTTAGGAAACAATATCCCAAGGGTTGATAGACATCTTTATTTCATCATCCACAAATCTGGCTTTGGTTAAGAGAGCTATTGTGGAAATAAATCTTGTTTTCAGTTTGCCAAAAGGCATGAATGGGACATGGCAAGGTGTTCAGGTAAAACTGGACCAGGGTTGAACAATATGACCAACATTCAAATTGCGTGGCAGAAAAGTAACACAGTGCACCCATTCCGATAGTAAATCGACTTTGAAAACTATGTATAATTGTCATTCCACTTTACAATTATGCATTATATTCTTTTAGTCAATCACTTAAAATTCTTATAAAACACATTGCTGTCTGTGGTTGTAATGTGAAAAAACTTACAGGGTAGACATATTTTCAGACAGATCCGTGTTTTGTTTTCTGTGTGCCTCTGTCTCCTCACAAATGAACATTTTTAGTGCTCTTACTCCAGCGGGGAGATCCGGTGGGCACATGTCGGTGTGTGTGAGCGCATGATGTCACCCTTTTCCAGTTGGTCAGTTTAAGAGGTCATGACACACTATGAACAGCTACTACTGTCAAATTGGACACCAGGATAGGATGTTATTGCCCAGAATGGTTGGAAGATGCAGTGCTATAAACAGACTTGGGGGTGGGGGATATACTTTAATATCGTTGGTGTAAAAAAACTAGCAGGCAGTACTTTATAAAACTACAGTATTGATCAAAATTGGTATACATCTGTGCATTCTTGCTTTAAAAATAAGGTAAACGATTTCCTTTAATGCTATTCATTTGACATCTACAGTTTACAACATGATCTATTGTATTCTGACATGTCTAGTAATCCTTTCACTGGTGTTAAACATTTTTCTCAGATGTAGTTTAAGCATGGAGACTAATAGGTTCAGAAACACTTTCTTAAAGTTGCACTCTACTCTCTCTTGAAGGGCAAGAATTCTCCTACGAGGATCCAAGGAGTATCAGATCATCAAGTAATATTATTAGTGTTAGCTGGTGTTGGTGCTGTTCCCTCAGGGAACAGCGGCTGCTGACTGCATTTGGCCCTGCAACAGAAAAGGGTTTATCGGTATAGTGAATGTAAACGACTTAAGACAATTCTCAGAATGAAATCAAAATTTTGTGAGGATAAAAGTGGAGCAAATGTTTACTCTAATAAACTGAAATAAGCAAATAAAAAACCAGCAATTGTTTTTTTTTTTTTAGTTTTCCTTCTTACTCTGACCTGTGTTTGTACCTGGGCTAGTCAAAGGGTTTGTTTAGAAGTTAAAAAATTACTTTGTGTTGATGTAAATGTCTAATAATTACCTTGGCCAGTAAGAGATGACTCAACAGATTTAAATAAAAGGTCACAGAATATCTCTTGTGACCAAGAACATGTAAAACAAATCTATACTGAGATTTAATTGCTAAACAAAAAAGAAAAGATAATATTCCTAATGCTTTTAAAGTGATATGAATTGTTACCTAAACATTTTTCTTTTACTTTTAATATAATTCTTCTTACATATGCTCATCCAAAACATAAAATAATCGGCTATTAAATTTAAGAGTAAATTTTGAGTGATTATTGTGCAGAATATTACTTTTTTATTGTTTTCCCCTCAGTAAAGCAAATCAGTACAAGCTTATTCTAGATGGTTCGTTTTTTTTTTCTCAGCAAATATTTTCCATATTCGACTCTTGAAAAAACAAAAACAAATGGACCCATAAAATCTGTTTACCCTGGCAACTTCTCTGACATCTATTAAAAGAACTTTAAGTTGCTCAAACGTCTTAGTCAGGGTTACGCCTGGGTTGGATTTAGTTTCCCTTTATTAGATATTATTTTTTTGAGAAGCTTGAACTTGCTAAACCAGAAGTAGCATATTGATGTGGGGGTTTCCTTGATAAGACGTCAGTGTACTCAGCTTGCTTTCATTGGAAATAAAGGATATCTTCTTCCCTATAGCTATTTGTGAATCAAAAATCTGACTTCATGCACCTTTTTATTATGAATAAATTCAGTTTCATTTAGTGTGTTTCATGTGTGTGCTGACATGCTGTTGACAGATCCACAGTATGAGCCTCCTGGAAAAAATATGGTCTTCATTTAGCTCCTTTTAAAAAAAAAAAACTTATATAACTTTAAGAATGCGACAGAGGCTTGATGGATTACACTTCCCAGCATTCCTGGGTATACAGCGTTTGTGCTTGTTTGAGTCTCCCGTATTCAAACATGAAACATCCATTAAACTAAGCAGGGTGCTTCTTTTCTTTCATGGAGTTGTGTTCTGTTTAAAAAAGAAAAAAAGCTTTTTTAATACTGATGGACAGACGTTGAAACTGAAAGAAGCAGTTTGTCAATATTAGTTTACTACATCAAGATTTGAACAGTAGCAATATTGTGTTGCTGCAGGTCCAAAAGTTCTCCTGCATTTAAAGGTCACCGGGGTCACCATGTTGCAGGTTTGCTTAGAAATGTCTGCAAAATACACAAGTTTTAAACACCAGTGAAATGAGAGCAAAACTGAGCACAGACAGTGAAAGAATGAAGCTGTTTTTAATTCTAAATTGCATTTTTTCCTCCCCAACAGACAACATCAAACAAAAACCCACCGATATATGCGTATATCTTATTTTCTCATTTTGTTCCCCTGAATGACGCTGGATGCGAGCAACGGGTGGTGTAGTTGAAGATTGCGAGCCGCCAGCCTCTGGCGTCTTTCCTGTGATCATCGGAATGGTGAAAACCACCCGCTGCGCTCCCCTTCAAAACCGATGGCTGCAGCAAAATCAGAAAACAAAACAACCAGAAAAGGGCTGCACATTCATTTCTGATCATTTATACCTCCACAGAAGTCTGTATGTTAGAACCAATGAAGCCTATGAGAAAGTTTCTGTTCATTTCTATGGGGAATTCCCCTGTATTGAGCTGTGATGCAGACTGTTTTTCCTCTTTTTCTTTTCAGTGTGGTTGAGGTTAGATAATCCACCTGGACTTCTGTCTCCTAGATGCAGGAACAGACCATTTATGAATCTAACACTTCTGGGAGTGTTCATTTTTGTATAAATCTGGCAGTAAAGTTGAGGCTCCCTCCACCAAAGCCTGCTGCTTCCTGTTGAGCCAAATTGATATGAAACCTGCAGCTTTTATTTTCCTAATTTATTTGAGTGATCTGACATTTATTTTATTCTTGATGTTCAATTTATGAAATGAGGCACAAGAGTGTATTGAGTTAGTTCACAGTATATCAACATTTCAAACTCCGAGTAGGTTTAGAGTGCGTTAATTGTTGGCTTATATGTTCCAAATGTTATGAACTTGCATTTTATTTGTTAATATATTAATTAGGCAGTTGGACAGAGTCTCAGAAGCAGATGCTAAAGGTCACAGAGAAATAGAAGCACAAATAAGAAATACAGGAAAAAAGAAAGTAGACATGTACTTACCAAAACTGCCACCATCGCAACCCTGTTCGATATCCTGCAGCTCTAAACTCTACTAGACATTCACTGATTAGAGATTTCTGGCAGATGGCAAAACTTTAGAGAAAAATCTAATTTTTAAAATTCTTTTTAAAATCCTGATACCTCCTTGAAATGTTTCTTTCTACAGTTTCTGGTGTGTGAGCTGTTATTCATTATTCATGATAGGATCAGAGCTGACGTCACACAAAGTGTGTGTGCGTGAAAAATGTAGAATTTCTGTAAAACAATGTTTCACATTTTAAATGGTCACCTCCACTGATTTATTTCCCTGACATCTATATGGACAATACCGATATTTACCCATCTGTAGCCTGAGTTGGATGCCTGTGATGGATGCCTCTTTTTTTCTACTTGGAAAAGTCATTCAGGAAATGACCAAAATGGCAAAATAATCTAAACAAACACCGCCTAAATATTTTCTTACGTTTGCTCCTTTTTGTTGAAACATCACTGATTCTGATATAGTTATACCTTAGAGTCTTTTCTTCCTCTGTCACAACTCCCACATATGGAGAGATGGTGCGTTCACTGAAAAGACAGAAGATTGGAATTTTTATGGTCAGCTGGTCAAGTTGAAAATTGGTAGATTTCAGTAACCAGCTTTCTTGGCGTTATTTGAGTGTTAATATCGTACCAGCGAATCAGTTCACTTATTATTCTTCTCCGCTCCTGCAAGGGTTCTTTCATCTTTGATCCTGCAAACAGTGAGCAGAGCTAGACTGTGGTCTTCTACCTGCAGTATGAAAACACAGCTTCCTTTTTACCAGCTGCTTCTAGCTGACAGGGTTCAAAGAAGAAAGCTATCACTTTTTTTTTTTTTTTATGATTTTTTTATGGGAAGTGAAAGGAAGCAAATGATCAAAGAGGGTGAGTAATAAAAGATTGGATCAAACTTGGAAGTTTTATCAAGAAAGGTGGAGGCTCGTTACTCAGCCGGGAACTGCGGGTGTTAAAAAAAGCACTCCAGCAAACAAAAGAGGAATATTAACATTTTCAACAGGTTTTTCTGGTTTAAAAGAGTTAACCTGGACTAAGTGCGCATCAACTTGTGTAGTCTGAAATAATAAAACCTACCTTATCCATTTTTGCAGAAAACCCCAACAAGGACAAGATGAAGGCGCACGAAAAGAGGAAGGTGAAAGAACGAGAGAAGGAGAAGAAAAAGCACAAAGTGATGAATGAGATCAAGAGAGAGAACGGCGAAGTCAAGCAGCCGATTAAAGGTTGGTGGAAACACTCATGCATACCAAATGATGAGCGGGAGGGAAACAAATCTCGTCTGTTTAAGCTGCAGTTGGTGAAAGTGGTATTTTAAGGTGTCCAACTGGAAATACCTCCAAACCAATTTAAGTTACATTTACAATAATTATTTTCTAATTAAAGTAATTATTAGGGAAATTGAATTGTTAAATCATAGCCTAAACGACAGAAAGTAGCACAAAACTTTGACATAACATTTAAAAATGGAAATGTTTGTAATGTCAGACAGGAGAATGAATGTGCTCCATATTTCAAACTCTTTCTCCCAAAAGATGGTGTGCAGTTAATCATTAGTGCAAGATTAATGTTCAGAGGTTATAAAAACTCCTAATATGGTGCCGTAAGAATCTAAACGTCTCACTGTAATGGGGCTGGCAGCAGGAAGCTGAAGGTGTGACGATAGCATTTATGACATTAGGTTGACCTTTGGGACGGGCTTCCTGCCATGTGATGAAACGGAGCTCATGATTTATTTAGTCGCACCCCCTGAGTTTCTGTGAGTTTTTGCACTTTGATTTTAAAGCTGTGACACGCCTCTGTAAAGACTCCTTTTTGGCTTTTGATCACTTTTGCTAATGGTTCATAAATTTGTTTTTTCTCCTACTCTTTTTGTCTCACAAACGCATTAATATCCTCTGAAAGGTTTCATATTTTGCCAACAACAAACTTAAATTTATTTTGATTTCATTTAATAAAAACAGTGAAGCTAAAGGAAAACGATACATGCTTGTCGAAGCTTTGTGCCAAACAAATCTTAAAAGTGTGGCATGCATTTACATTCAATCATCTGATGCCAAACATAAAACCTACTGTGACAACACATGCATATTAGAATATTATCCATTTATTTATTTGAGTAATTCTGCTCAGACAATGACAACTGAATGATATATGGGTTTATATACATCAAAATAATGTAATTTCAATGCCTCTTGTTTTGCCTGTCGAAGGCTTAACTCAACATAGTCTATTTATTAGTATATTGTTGCTCACTACCCAGCCAACTTGTATTTTATTTGTATCATAATATAGCATAAAAATATTTTCTTTTTTTTGTTTTCTCAATCGGGAAAAACATAAGTTGAGTGAAGCTTACAAGGTTAAATCGGCATCACACAAGCGTGCAGATCTCAATGAATACCAGTTTTAATCCCATTGATTTGATTTGTTCTGAAACTATAGTCGGACTGGCAGTCCTCCATAGCATAATGTCATGGCTGCACTGTGACATTTCAAGGACTTAGCGGCACTTTAACCACACACCATGACCACTGGCTGCAAATGGAAATTACATAGAGATTATCTGTAATATGTCACTCTTCCTGCTCTCTGTAGAGAGGAAGTGCAGCCTCGTAATGTTGATTCATCTTCTCATTACTTATGAAGACTTGGGAGATGACTGGTCTAGCAAGAGACCGAGAGTAAGAGTGAGAGCTAATCCTGCAGTCACCCTGCGCGGGAGTCTGGTATTTAATCATGTGTGTTTAAGATAATAGAGACGCTGAAATCCACCGTGAGATTTTGAATCTTTTGAAGGAGGGGAGTTTACTAGCGGACCAGAGCAGGAAAGTACTGTGGTGTTAAATCAGAGTATTCAACCTGCAAATGCCGCAAGTGACATAGAGACTGTGAGGAGAAAGTTAGAAATCTAATCAGCAAAAGAGTGTTAAGTTTACAATTGAGACAGAGAGAGAGAGAGCGAGGCAGCCAGTGGAGGAAAGGATAGAGAATCAATAAGCAGCAAACGACCACTCTGACAGTAAATCTTTTTTACTGCCGCTGAGGTTGTTTGTGGGCCTGTGTGTGGATTTGACTGCAAACTTATCTGACCTTAAACAGATCAGGACTGTTCAGCCGAGTGGCACAAGGAATTTTAGTTATTCATTAGACGTGCTTTTACTTTAAAGCAGGCGGTAGAGGGGGAACAGAAAGAGATTTCCTGTCAGGACTAGCTCCACTGGTTTTATTACGGCAGTCATAACACTGAGGGTTGCAGTGAATTAACTGATGGAGTGGTTGTTTATTAAAAATGGATTTTCAGTCTGTATTTAGCTTCAGCATCAGTCTTTTAGAGCTTTCTGATTAACCTGCACAAGTATTTTAACTAGATTTAAATAATAGTGATGGAATCTTCAATTTATCTGCCCTGTCCATTGATTGTCTTATCAATGATTTTTTGTTCTGTAATTGCACTGATTTCCTTTTTTTTTTTTTGAGAACTACAACATAAGAAGATACAGGAACAGCATTCAAAACATTTAGCCAGCTTCCTGCTGTATTAAAAATAATCCGAACTAAAGTGACATGATTAAAGAGTGTTAGCATAATCTGGTAGCTTTAGATACAGTGTGCTATCTGGCCAAACAGGTTAAAAACTGGTGTTATTTTGATCAGTGCCCAATATTTTCTAGTTTTTTTTAGTTTTTGATAGATTCTTTGACGCACAATTATTTTTTTTTCTGGATTTCAAAATCACTGCTTTATGTCAAGCGACCTTTTTGCTTCTACGGTGTTTGTTTGTACACTTTGGAGACATTCGAAATCAGAACGGAAAGGTTAGGCCTCAAAACCCAAAACCTGAATAGGTATCAGCCTGATGTGTAAATAATGGTGTTCTTTGAATTTTTCAGTCTGTCAGACAATGGAAAGCCATGTGAAAATATTACACAGCATATTATGACTTGGCTGAGAATTAGAAATGTATAAGCCTAATTATGTGAGTGATCCTAATTAGCCCAAATAATCAGAAATGTATAATTATGTAACGACTGTGAAGGCCTACTTCTCTTCTGTGTGAAATTATTTGGTCGTTCCATTGAGAGTTTTTCTTTCATTTTTCCATGTTTTGTTTGAGAACACTTTGGGAGGCGACTCGTTCTTATTTTGGGTGGTGAGACAAACACACTTTTCAGACTTTTATTCTTTAACAGAGGAAATAACTGAGGCTAAATTTCTTTTCACATAAAATGAAATGCACTGAAGCATGTGGTAGCAGAAAAATAAAATAAAAAACGCTGTAAAGCGGTTATTAAATTTAGTCCTGGAAAATAATAACAGAAATCTCCACCAGACTGATTATGATCCATGCATTTTTGTCAATATCTGGCTGGTGTGATGAAGATTCACATTTGGGAACAGAAGTGTTTCTGTTTGTGTCCATATTTAGTTTGAGTTAGGGGGGAGGGGTGATTTGTGTGTTAAAGAGCTTTTGGATTAGTAGCTCTAGTATTGTACTCTAAATACCCCGTCTCTCTGCTGCTCTCTTTAATACCGTCTGTCCCTCTGCTGTTTCATATTCTGCATCCCCTTCCTCCCTCGTCTGGCAGGCAGAACATGCTCTAACAGCGTCGCTCACACACATATATGCACACAGATAAAAATGAGAGTAAGGAATAATCATCATCAGAGTCTAGAAGATTCGACCTGGTAATTGTTTCCCTCACACATGCAGTCACAAATGGCGCTGAGCAGAAATTTGCACGTTCCAATTTGTCTCGCTTCTGGGATTTAAGGAGATGAACCGTGGTGCAGTTTGTTTTTTTTAATCTCTCTTCAGATATTGACTAAACTGTTTCCTGACTTAGTCGGAGCTGCTTTTCTCGAGGGATTCTGTTTCAATATATTTAGTATGTACACCACGGGAAGACGCTTGTCAGCTGGGGACAGCGATGACTCATCTGTCTGCTCTTGTTTAAAAATAGTTAGTGCTCATGTCTTTCAGTGTTCTCCTTTAAATGCTTGTTTAAAGTAGTCGTCTTGTTTGGATTGTTAAAGGTTCAATGTGGATGTTTTGATTTCTTCTACTACTATTTGTTATTTTCCACGGTATTCCGAGATCAGAAAGCGAGAGAAATTATTCAAATGCAGCGCTTTGCTTTAAAATAGTTCTTGAACTTGCTTATTGATATTTGAAAACTAAAGTTCGATCTCCCTGTCTTTCTGTCGGCCCCGCGCAGAAGAAAACGAGAAAGCGAAGATCAAGTTGGAGGAGCTGCAAATCAAAAAAGTGAAGAAGAAAAAGAAGAAGAAGCACAAAGACGGGGAGAAGCACAAGAGAGTGAAGATGTACCACCGCTCCTGCCAAACCATCTGCGCCGGACTGCTTCTCCTACCACCTCCTCCCTCCTCATCCGCCAACTCCTTCTCCTCCTCTGAGCAAACAAACAACTCTTCTGCATCGCCCTTCAAGTCTCCTCCAGCCGTTTACCTGACGTCCAACAACAAAAACTCCAATCTCAGGCCCTCTTCTCCTCCTCCTGCCTCCAAGACACTCTTCAACTCCTCCAACTCAAAACTCCCCTTTTCTACAAAACACAACTCTCAGAGCATCCATCCTGGAATGGCAGGCCTCGAATTTGCGCCCTACATTTACATTGAAAACCAGCCGAATGGAGGGGCTCTGGTAGCTCATGCGTATGCATCTCAGCTCTCCTCTCTCTCTGTGGACCAGAGGCAGAGATTTGCCCAGGAGTTTGTCACGTTGTCGTTCAGCGAGGACCGGTCCAAGGTAAAGTGCTTCTGAGAAATAAATAACCTTTCAAGTTGCTTTTTTTAATTATTTTTTAAGAGCGCTTTTAATGTTGCACGTTTCATTCTAGAAACCTAATCTGTCGTTTCCGAATCACATTCCAGATTCTTCCTTTGTTTTGTTGCAGGCAGCTCATTACGTCATGGGAATTGTTCACGGAGAAGCCAAGAACCTTCCCGACTTCTTGGATTACTTTTCAACCAAGTTCCCATCGGCTCCTGTCAAAATGGAAATACTCGGAAAGAAGGACATAGAAACAACCAGTATGGCTAATTTCTACTCTCAGGTAGGTTGAACTCAATCGCAGAGAAAATGAAGAACAAACAGCCCCAAAGTAAAAGGACCGACACGCAAATGTTTTCACATTCTGTCACGTTCAAACGCAATCATTTTATTTGACAAAGAAGCAATAATTTTGAAGTGGAATGAAAATTTTCTTTGCAAATAGAATAACCTTTTTTTTTAATTATAGCTAGAGCATTAACTTTTTAAGTCTTCTAACAGAATATTTAAAACCACACATCAGTTTCATTTTACTTCAGTTATGCACTACTTTTTTGCAGTCTATTGCAAAATATCTTTGTAAAATACACAAAGGTTTGTGGTTAACATTTGACAAAAACATGAGAAGACCCAAGGTGTGTTTTGCATAAAATGTGCAGAAGAACAGGCATGCACAGTTTTGCTTAATTCTTTTTTTAGAAGGAGAGAAAATCTTTGTTTAGAAAACAGTCAAGCAGTGTAGGTCCTACTTAGCTAAAGATCACTTGCAGCAGAAATGAACCGAGGAACGAATGCCAACACTGCATTTTAGACTTTAAACTGTCTCACATTATGCAGGCTTGCAGGCACAGGAAGAGGCGGAGGCCTGCAAATTGAAGCTTGTCGTTTTCTGTCGTACACGGAGAGACCAAGACACATTCACACCAGCACCGACCTGTTTATGTCTATTTACTCTTTAGCGAGTCAAGTTGCGGTCTGAAGCAGGGAAGATGTCATTGCAAGTGAAAATGGTCTTGGCTGGTGAAGTTAGAACATGCTTTGAAGAGTTTTCACAGAGATATTTTATGAGCAGAGTTGGTCAGTTTGTGGTTTCCCTCTCGAGGCACAAGATGTGAACCTAAGATACTGAGTAGTTTAAACTGTGATCAGTGTTGTACAGATTATTGGAATTATAATGACAGGATACAGTAATATGTTAACTTCAGCTGGAGCAAATTGTCCATGATTTATTTAAGTATTATTTTTGTATTTTGAAATAGCCTGTCTGCCATGCAATGGTTTCTTTTAGTAGATAAATATTTGAGCAGGGCTCTTTTGGTGCAAGTTCTTTATGATTCTCTCTAAGGGCTCTTTGCACGTCAGCTTCCGCGTTCAGGGAAAAGCGGCTCGGTCGTTTCCGGTCTATTGAAAATGTCATTTTACACTCGGTGCTTGCAGGGCCTGTCCAAGGTAACAATTAATGATGTACATCGTTCCGAAGCCCCAACAAGTAAGCCGGAGAAAGGTTTTAAGATATACGCCTCATTATACATTAACAGATACGAAGGTGAGTTTTACTTTATGACTAATATTAACTTTAGCTTATGCTAGAAGGCAATATTCTCTGACATTTTTCTTGTAAAAATGTGCTATTTAAGTATCTAAACATTTTAATCCATCCTAAAGGACAATGTTTTACCTTATTTTGTACTTATTTTCAAGTATATTATATGTGTTAATTGTCGTTAGTGTCAGAGACCAAGTAACGGGGGAGATTACGAGTCGGACTTTTTGCTACCGAAGCATGAGGAAGCACAACAACCCCATAGCTTAACAGTAGAGCAGCTCTGGTGTGAGAGTTTGAGTTCAGCTAACTGTTCAGGTTCAAAGTTGTTGCTTTTAGAAAAATATGGCCGTGTTCCTTAAGGTCTCCGTATTATTTTGTTTTATTAGTTTTGCATGCTTCTTGTGAAGCAGGACGGTGTTTACAGCAGTGTGTACAGGCGGATCAGTTGCTCGGCTGTCTGGCTCTGGTCTGCTCACTCGTTCCCATAAACTCGCTCTTTCAGGCTGAATACAGAAGTGTTTCCATGGAAATAACACAGGAACGGCTCCTTTATTTACCATCCGTCTCCCCCCGGTAATTTTAGGCTGAAGAAGCTGATCCGGAGTGAAGTGAAGGCTCCAAACTTTGCTGTGCAGCATTAGCTTTAAGTAGTAGCGACGAATATTTACAAGCCACCGTCGTCTTAATTCAGGATCGTGTGGGAATCCATGAAAACTTAAAAGCCCATTTTATTAGGAAGACAACAATGTTCATAGTATTGCTTTATTTGCGCCTGAAATACGACTTTATCTTTTCTAGTTGTCATGGTAACTCAAAGCGGAAACAAGAAAGCCGCATTTCGTTCATACGGATGTCACGTCAGCGCTGTACGTGGAAAGAGCCCATTGGTTTGTGGAAATGCATCAATCAGAATTTTGTGGCCGATATTCGATCATTTTTGTTTTTCTTTCTTTCTTTACCTTAGATGTTTTTTTAACAATTCTGTAATCTCTTCAGTGTTAATAATACACAAAGCTTTAAACGTAGCATTCAAAATAATATTTCTACCTTTGCTGCTATAAAAAATCAAGCAATTACAAATAACTAGAGTTGGCATTTTAAGCAGTAATTCTTCTAATATTAGCTGTTAGCATGGGTAGCGTTACTAAAACTGTTCGTAACTTTCTGTTCTAGAAAATGTAAAATGTTGCCTAAAGGCTGCAAATATTCTCAATTTCCAGACAAAGGTTGAAAACTCAAAAGGTTAAAATGCTTAACTGTCTTCCATTCAGTATTCCTACACCCTGAATGAACAGGAGAAATAGAAACGTCTCAAAAAGTGCCTCTAAGCACTACATCTAGCCACATAGTTACTCTATGTGCATATTGCCTCAGAAACGTTCAAGTGATTAATAAATGGATGAATAAATTTGTTGTTTAACTGCTGAGTGCTTGATAGAGTTGTATGGTTGTGGTTCTAAGCATCTGGTTAAAGCATCTGCCTCCATCTGTTCAGCATTATTAACATGTTTGGTGTTCATGCTAGAAATCTGATCTTAAATGTTTTTAGACTGAACAGTAACAACAATGTGAAAACTTTTACAATAGACATTTGGGCACAGTTTTTATGTCAGAGCTATCAAAATACAATTTAAAGGAGAACTGAAAACCTTTTTTCTTACTGTCTGACCTTAAATAGCTTTACTGATTTAGGTAAATTATTAATATTATTAAACATAAAAAGGCTTTTTATGCAGCGTATGTAAATACCCGCTTTCATCTATGCCTTTCTAAAGAAATTAAATTCAAAAGTAACAAACGGTCATTTAAAAAAAAAAAAAAACGTTGAAAGAAAGAAGAAAATACAAGTGATGGTAGAAAATGAGAAGTGGCGTTACCAGGCTGTGAGAGATGAAAGCTGTAATGCAGGTAGCAGCGGTTCACAGCGTGTCAGGCTGGGAGTCAAAAGCCACTTAAAAAAAAAGGTGTTTTTCATCTTCGCTATTTAAAACACTCGAGCGCTGCAGCAGCCGAGTCTGAAACCTGGTGAGCGCAACCGTTTGAGGACAACTGGCTAAAGGGAGGAACGTGTGTGTGTGTGGGGGGGGGGGCTGATCCGGATGGTCTCCAGAGCCCGGTGACACAGATACACCTCTTCATTTCGACTCGTCTCAGGCCTACAGTTTACTAATGAAAAGCCTTTTGTTGCCTCAGACCTCCTGAGTGGGTCGGTAGTAAGAACCTGCCTGCTCTTTTTCAGTGGAAGCGTGTGAATGCTGTAGGGGGTGTGTGAGGGGCTTTTCTTTCTGCAACACTCCCTTTGGGTTTACTGGAACTGAAAAAAATAAGGTTTTATTATTTTTTTGTCTGTCTTTGGAGCTTCCCTGCATAAAAAAAAAAGAAAGAAAAAACATTTGTAATCTTTGCACATTTTAAAGGAAAACCCCAGAATATCTAAGTTAATTCTCTACATTTGATATAATCTAACTAAACCCCTTGTCTTGCTTCTCAGAGTAATGTTCCCTGTGGGGCTAACGTCATTGTCCGCTGGCCTTGTTAATTTTTTTCCCTCCCTCGTACCTCTCAGCAGTGACCTTGGGATGTAGATATACAGTCTGCACATACACACAGATGTGAGCATGCATACTGATAACATACCCACACACACATGGACTAATGGTGTATCAGGCACATTTTTCTCTCCCTTTCTTTCTCTTTTATTGTGTGCCTCACTCTGTTAGTCTTTCAGTGTCTCTTTTATCCCCGTGCTCCACGGTTCTGCTCAGTTGTGTAGTAGCTCTGTGTTCCAGCCATGAATGACTGCACTGCTGCCTTTTATATGGTGTGAGGGCAGAAAGGAAGGAATAAAAGGAGAAAGAGGGAGAGAGGGGAAAAAGCAAAAGCTGCTTGTGCAGGTTTTTCACTTCGGCTTCAAGAGCTCACGGTTTATTTGCAATGTTCAAATTGTGAAAGCGGGCAGGAGCCGAAGTTAGTGCGTCGGGTGTTTTTTGAATTTAGTACCTGACTGAAGCCATTTTCATTGCTGGGAAGGATTATAGAAGATTACAGCTCTCCATTTTCTCAGGGTAGGCAGAGCCTAGCAGTCGATGCACGATGTGCCTGTACTAAGAAGTAATTTGGTCTCTTGTTCAGTCACAGGTAGCAGGAATGTTGTCACAACATCAGGTGATAAGCGAGCAGGAACACAGTGCAACCTTTATGAGGTGGGATAATCATCACCTCACATTGTACTTATGTAGGTGTGGTGAATTCAAAAATGTATGTAACCAAATTGACTATCCAGCAGCTACTAATGGTAAAGCAATGACTCAGAAAACTTTCTACTGCTGCTAAAACATTTTACAACCATTCTAATAATGTTATGGATGACATTTTAGTAATTTTACTGTAATTTTCAAGCGTCCTCTATGTCAGTTACAAGTTATAAACTGCTCAACTGTTGCTCAGCCTGCCAAAAGTAGCTGTGTTTCCTCTGGCCATACAGTTGTACCAAAATAAATTTGTTTGATGGAAACTAAAAATTCACATCTTTTGATTAAAATGTTTTTGCGGTGGTTTTTCGGCTGTTACAAAATTTGTGTATTTCACAAAACCACAATGGAAACGCTTTTTTCTCATCACACGTCCTGTCACTTACAAATGGATGCAAAAATTATGAAGAAAATGACAGGAAGTGGTATAAGGATGATGGCGAGGCATGTTTGCTAATGACTTATTGCATGATTAAGCTCATTCACATTTGATTTTAATGTGTCTTTAGTCTCCTAGTATGACTACATTTTCATAATTAAGCAAAAATTCTTGTAGCCCGGCCCCAATACTCCGTCATCCTAATCACAGAAGGGATGAGTGAAATAAAAACAGTTTTTAAAATTATTTCCTGTCATGTGTAAAAAAAAAAAAAAAAATTCAGAATAGAAAGCAAGAGAAAATTATTAAAATCGGATCATTTATAAAAAAAATGTTTTCCTTTAGTCCATATCGTCCAGCCTAAGAAGACAGCACTGTCTTTGATCCAAGTGAAAAATAAAAGTATGTTCACCATTTAAAAAAAAAAAAAAAAAAAAAAAAGCTTTACAGGCAAAACGATAAGTCGTTTATTTTCTTAAGTGTTACATCACTGTTTATGTCTATTTAAGGTTCATCTGTTTCACTTTGAAAATAGCCAGGGGCGAGATTATGATCCAAAAGTGTGTCCAGTTGTGTGTGAGGCCCCCAGTCAGCAGCCTGAAGCTTTGTTGTGACGCAGGGACAGTAATGGACTAATAGACTTAGCAGTCAAGAGACGGGCCGGGCCTAATGACTGAGACAGAGAGACGCTGAGATCCGAGGAAGACGGAGACACAGGCAGACACAGAGGTTGCAGAAAGGTCAGCTAGCGTAGTGAGACGATGGCTTAGCGTAAACTCAGCCAGGATGAGTTGATTAAAGGCGAGGGAATTTGGTGCAGAATTAACGAGCAGAAGAACAGTTTAACTTTCCAGCAGGGATCAGAAGTTTAGTAAGGAAATGGAAGGAGAGGCTGATGGGGAGACGAGACCAGGACAATAGAGAAAACGAGACGAGTCGAACGCAGAGTAGACCGTGTGTTAGCGCTCACGTAAACGGAGGCGATGAACCGGAGAATCTCGTTGATAACTACTCAAGAGGAAGTCTGCCGCGTTTCCCTTTTCCTTCTGTTTTCCTTCTCTTAATATAGACCCAAGCTGTGAGCAGCGAGCCAACCGCAGACTGTAAAAAGCGTCTGTTTATTTGAGGCCCGGATAGTGTTTCCTAATGCCGCTCTTTGCAATCGACACGGGGGTTATTCAGCTGTTAAATTATGCACATGTAAACACACAAACACAGATAAATAGATGCTCGTGAGCGGGGCTAATTAAAACCAGGCACACAGATAAATGCATCCACTCACAAACGCACACTGTGACACTGCGGAAGTCATTTGCGGATGTTATGATGAATCCATGTGTGCACAAACATATTTGGGTCATTGACTCAGTGGCACTTTTTAAAGTTGTGTGTGTGGGGGTGGACTTGTGTGTGTGTGTGGGAGGGAATCTTCCAAGCCTTTGGCATACATCCTCTTCAATGTTGGGACACAGATCTAATGAAGTGGGAGAAGCACAACATATAGTCATGTTGCTTTTTGCCTCTCAAGCAGAATGAGTCAGATAGTTTTATATTTAGCTTGTTTATAAATTACACACACCGTTGGGTCCATTGGTAAACAGTAATGTGAAAAACACCTGCAGCATGGAGGCTGCATGTACTCAATGCTCTTTTGGATCCGCTTCTAAGTAGCTTTAGTTTTGGATCCGGCACCATGCCCAGAGATGCTCCTGGCAGCTGACAAGCACTTTCTCCTCAAGTGTTTCTCCAGGTTATACTTTATACTCTTATTACCTATCCTTCATTTTGCCATTTCTTTAACATTTTCTTTTTCTGTTTTAACCAAAGCTGGCATAATTTGCATCCTCTGAGATGTTCAAATTTTGGGGTATTGTTGGTCTTCATGATTCTGTTTGTTCACTAATAGCCATCAACAAACTTCTCTGAGGCTTTCAGAGAACAGCTGGATTTAAACTGAGATTGAGGGTGTTTTCTGAAAGTCCCAATATTGCAACATTTGTTACACTTTTCAGCCAGTGCTGCTTGAAAAACTTGTTCGCTTCCTCGCCTGTGGTGGCGCTGCACCAAGAACCACTGAAGGAACAAACACAAAAATCTCTGAAGAAGACCCTGAGCTCAACTTCCTTCTTTCCAAAATGTAAACGATAATAGACTGGTATCAGATTTCTCTTTTGTTTTTGATAAAAGACCACAAGCCATTTCCTCTGCCAGCGCTAGATTTAAGCATTTGCTCAGTTGGGCATTCTATTTACCCAGAAAGCCCTGAAATATAGTCAGGGCATTCCTGCTTGCATTCTGTTTGCATCCACATCATTCATTCGAACCGCACCAGGAAACTGAACAGAGACCGTGAGTTCGTTTTTTGGTCTGCATCAGAGTTGGTTGTGCATTCACACCTCTCCAAACGAACCAGACTTTTTAGTCACATAAACCAGAAATTACATTTTTAACTATTTTCTCAATTATTTGTTACAGGAGTGCATCGATCAAATTAGTACATTAGAAAATATAATTAAATGCAGTTTAGTCGTATAAGGAAAGTGGTGTCCCAAAGATGCCTATTTCCAATGGGAATGTTTTTTAACAACTTTAATTGTTTGTGGTGCTATGAATGCTGTGCCAAGCAGTTACATCCATACAGTTACCAAATAATGAAATAAGAGTTTTTATCATATTTTCTATTGTTAACACAATAGTACCACAAAATATCATGATAAAATTCAAATTACATGTCCCCAGTCCCATAGGTCAATTAAAAAGCAATTAGTTTACCCATATGGCCCATAAGATGTCCAGCATCTTATTTAGGGGCACCAAATCAAAAAGAGGACATCAAATAATGCCTCACTTTACATAATTTTTTTTGTCTTATAGCAAGAATATAAAATGCAATTAACTTGTGGTTATAAAGTGACAAAATCTTGAAAAGATCAAGGAGTTTTTGTTTTTTCAAGGCTCTTTATGTATTTCAATTCTTTTTCCTTTTTGTCCATGTTCTGTCTGCACTCACTGTGCTGTGGTGATGTCACCCTCCAGCCTCTCTCTCTCTTTCCTCCCCACTTCCCTCCACCTGTTTCTTCTTCTCCCGGGTATCCTAACTGCTCTCCACCTCCATCTCTGCCTCGTTGTCAAGTGGTGACTCACTGAAGGCGCGCAGCCAAGGATTTGGCTAGCCCGGACACACACACAAACAGACACACACACATGCACTCACTGCACCCGCATCCAAAATCAGCCAAGAGTACAGCGTGCAGGCCACATGCTGCACGTACTGCATTGGCACGCACACACAGAGGGACTGTTGAGGGGCCAAAGCTGTGAGAGACGGGTAGATGCACTGTCACACACGCGCAATGCTCCGTCAGCCAAGTGAAAAGCCCCAAACCGTCTGAGTCACATCAGTGGAGCAGAAACGGAAAAGTAAATCCGTCGGGACTCACACATACAGTGTCTGTTCTGACACCCAGTGATGATTTTACAGCTTCCATGTAGATTTGTTTCTCTCCAGTTCAGACTTTACTGCATCCGGTGTTTGTTCCCCTGAAACTCACTGGAATAAAGAATAAACATTGCTTGTGGTTTGGTAGCTCTAGAAACATTATATTTAGCTGTAGATCAGTTTTGTGTGTGAGAATCCCTTGAAAAATTAGGCATTTAAAGGGAAAAGAAACATCTCTCTTCTATTGAAAGACAAATATGTACTGTAATTTGATTTGAATTTATACTCATAATTGTATTTTTAATACATTTACGGTTTTTGTTATAGGATTCTACCACTTGCTTCCACCCTGAAAAACAAAGTCAAATCTTGAACATTTCTTCTTCTTTCTCCCAAATCAGGTGAAGAGAACTTACAGCCACGGTACGTACAGAGCCGGAGCGATGAGACAGATCAGTCTGGTGGGAGCCGTGGATGAAGAGGTCGGGGATTATTTCCCAGAGTTCCTCAGCTTGCTGGAGGAGTCCCCCTTCCTGAAGGTGAGGCTGCTGCAGCAGACGCGTGGCAGTGATCCAAAACAGCAGCTCAGCAGAAAATGGATTGAGCTTTGAAAAGTGACAGAAGGATTGAGGCTGGCTCAAAACATTTAGAAGGTTTTTATCTTGGACTGCATCAGAGGACTTAAACCTTGCGATAGATTAAAACCCTTAAGTGGATGAGAGTCGCACTTGATTTTGTTTAATTATACACTTCTGATGAAGAATTATTCCAAATGTAACCTTGTTAAAATAATGGGAAAATGCCTTTTGTCGCATTAAAAACAGAAGTTTATTTGTCTTATTAGGATTTAAAGTGATAGATCAACACACAGTAGTGCAGAATGAAGTGGAAGGGAAATGACTAATTGCTTTTAGCATTTGTTCATATCAATGGAAAGCATCCCCTCAGCATGATGCTGCTACTCCCATGTTTCAGTGTGGGAACACTGGTTTCAGGGTGATGTTGCTTTCCAAGTGTTTTGGGATTTTCTCTATCAATCTTGTATTTTTGAAAACCAATCAAAAAAATTTCACATTCAGTCCTTGTATTTGCCGAATAGAAGAGAAGACTGTTAAAAGAGCTGATGAACAGTGGAAAGGTGTCTTAACAAGGGCTGAAGCGATTAATCGTGATGAATTGATTATTTAAAAAAATCGTCAACTTGTTTAGTAATCAATTAATCGTTACCTGGAGAGACTCAAAAAAAGGTAACTTCATGAAAGAACAACATACTCAAGCCAGATATTAAGTCAAAACCATTGAAAATAAATATACATTTTGGATTTAAGATAAATAAAAAAAACACCTTTGTTTGTAAGTATATTTTACCCAAAACTTGTCAAGTGGCATAGTTTTAATTTCACCCAGTTCAAATTCTCTAAAGGAATAATATGTTATTGCATTTTAGGCAATAAAAAGTTTTTCTTATTTAAAAAAGGAGCTGAGTTATTTGTCTACATGCATATCATACTGTCTTTTTAACATTGTATAAAAGAGGCTAAAGTGGTTAATTGAGAAATATGCAGAATATGCCAGTTTTCGATAGATTAATCTATTACTAAAATAATCGCTACTTGCAGCCCTTGTATCAACCTGTTGCTTTGGTGTTCCTCATTGCTTCCTCCTGCCTGTTTAAATGCAGCGGACTCTTCCATGGGGAACGCTTTCCAGCCTAAGAAACATGAGTCCAACAAAGAGCGACGATGGTCCAATAATGTGGGTCAGACCAGGAGAACAGATGATACCTGTAGCCGATATACCAAAGTCTCCTTTTAAAAGAAAGCGGTGAGTCCAGCTGGAAACCCTTGCAATAATCCCGAGATGCATTGTTTCTACCTTGTTGAGCCGACTCGCTTCTGTACTCTCCACGGTGCTTGTGAGCACTTATCATAAAAAAAAAACAAAAAAAAAACACACACACATTTATATCAAACACTTACCAATTTCAAGCAGCAGCCGTGGTAACAGCATGAAGCTTTGTTGTTGTCGAGCAGGGATGTATGAGGCAATTACCCTCTCCGCTCGCCTGTGTCACCGTGTCGCCGCTGCTCGCGTATCGGCGGCGTCTCGAATGCGCGAGCGCGCGACGTCTGCGAGCAAGACGGGTAGAAACCAGCGAGTGTTTACGTGTGTGATGTTAGCGGTGTGTGGCTCACCGCTCCAATGAGATCATCGTTGCATCAGACTCTGCTTCTCATGGCTGGGAGGCAAACAGGGGACAACACACACACTGCACTCATTCCTGTTGAATCTAATTTCTTTCACCTCATTCTTCAGTTTTATTTTTGTTTTTCATTGTAGTCACTTAACCATGCTTAAAATATTGTCAGCTAATAAAGCACTGTATACTTTATATATGAGGCTGATATTGCCTTTGAAAACAATAACGCATTAATATCAATGAGTCTCCTGTCTCTTTCCACCAAGAAAGTATAAATTTTCATTAATTGCTATTAAGATCTGACATCCACTCTTTTCTTTTATTTCCTCCTTTCTCCTTTTTGTCCTTGTCCTCCTGCGACTTGTAAACATCAGCGCTATCTCTGTTTCCTCTGCCATCTTTTTTTCAGCTTCATTCTCTTGACCCCCTCTTACTGCTTTTAAGTTGATTTATAGCAGAGTTATAATGCAGGTGTTTTCAGGAACCCAGATAGTACATGCTAAAGCTCATCTATTGGAAATGTCATCAGTATGCAGCCGCTGTTGTTTATGTCTGTCAATGCTTGTAGAAAAAGAGACGTAAAAAGAAAAAAAAAACTGTTTTAGAAAAGAAAATAATATTGGAAAGTGGTACGGTGAAGAGAAAGATGTGAATGTGATCATGTTCGCAGTTAGTCCTTGGCTGCGGTTTCTCTAGACGTTGTTTTGAAGGAAGTAACTGCATCGCTTCGTGGGCTCTCATGCTGTTTGGTTGGTGGTTTCGGTGAAAAGGTCAAGACTTGGAGCATTTTTGACAGCGCTGAGACTCTCCGTCTGAGAATCTGAGTTGATTATAGTGACACACTTTGAAAATAAACCCAAATACCTCAGCTTTCAGTGAAGGGGCGTCCTGACTGTATTATTGGACGGGAACGGCAGCCGCAGTCTTTTTCAATATTAATGTTATTACAGCTTTATTAAAATATCTATGTTTAAGTATAACGTTTCAGAATAAGACTCTACCAGTGAGAATATGTGGATAACTGAAGGTAAAATAACAACAAATAAAAACGATGAATGAATTTTACATTTTCTCCAATATACACATGAATTGTAAAGATATTGTTAATAAAACTTGTGTAATAAACCTGATGGATGTTTTCTATAACAGGAAACTTTTTCTGGAACAAGAGTGATTTTTCTCTCCATTTTAACTTTATTTACCAGGGTACAAATAAGTTACTGGGTATAAAGCTGATGTGGAGATACTAATTTTTTACTTACCAGAAGTTGTTGGATGGATAGATATGGAGGAAAATTGTAAAAGAGTTCCAACTGGTTGGATTTATTTAACATTTTAATTCAGTCATAAATTTAAAATAGTCTGATCTTTTATTTTCTATTAACTTTAACTGCAATTGATTTTATGCATGCACATTTTTGAACAAGCCTGAAGTATATTTAGTCTGAAGACTGTTGTAATTAATGACAAAGTTATCCTTAATTTACTTTTATTGCCTTCTGCCTGATCTTATTGACACAAATAAACTTTAACTAGTTTCATTCTTTTTAACACTCTAATTAGTGGAAATTACACCACGGTTACAGTTGTAACTGGTAACTTTTTCCCCAGTTTATATCCATGAATGAAAGCAACATTTACTTTTTTTTGTATTTATATGAATGAAGAACTTTAAAACCTTCCTTTTAGGCCAAATGAAAAGTGAAACCAGCAGGTGGTAGAGATAACGAGGATTCTTCGGTCCACACTAGAATGTAAACAATCGTGCGTTTTTGAACAGTATATACTCATTCTCTGTTTTCTACTCTGCTATAGCTTCATTTTATAAAATAAAATACAGTCAGGACAAAAGTATTGTTGCATAACAGTAATACTTAACAAAAATGCAAGCAGATTTGTTTTTCTCAGCTAATAAATCTGTTGGAATAAAATGGGATACATAAAGATTTTTCTTGGATTTGACTCCAACTCCCTTTCTTGCTCGTTCCTACTATATTTCATATCACCTTATCTTGTGATTCTTTTACCCCCCCCAGCCTCTTCCTCCTCTTCATCATCGCCATACTGTTACAGCGCTCTCGGTTGTACCTCACGTACTCCTCTCTTCCCCTGATCCCCACGTTATCTGGCCATAAATATACATAAATGCATCCTGACAGGGAACACACTCCCATGCATGGAAACAAAAAACAGGACCTCACATGCAGAGGGTATTTTAGGGTATTTATGTTTTTGGTTTTTTTTTTCCTCTGCAGTCCTTCCTGGCTTCTTCCCTTATCAGCTTTTCTGCTTTTACATTTATTACTGTCAGGTTGCAGTCAGCACACACACGCACTCAGAGCTGTGTGTGTTCGCTTTCATCTGCCCCTCTGCTCTGCAATATTTTCCTCCATCTCAGTTTTTTTCTTTTTTTCCCCCCCTCCGTTCTCCACCGGCTCATGCATCTTTCTTCTTATCTCTGAATGAATGAGCACAGCACGGATAGTCTAGCTGTTCTTCGGTCTGTGCGTATGCGTGCGCCGTGTGTTGTGCTCTTGAAGGATTCTCGCAGATTTCCTGCATGCGTGTTCAGCCTCCCGTTTGAACCTGAATGCAGCTCTGGTGTGAGTCACTGATCTAGCAGGGAGCTGACTGCAGTACTTCTATTGTTCGGTGGTATTGCTCGTTTCTATGTGCTTTTATTCTTCAGGTTCTCGGGGTGTATGCTGCGAAATCCAGTGTAAACATACGGTACATATTCTGCATTTCTTGTGCCTTACCTTATTTGTAATGTGAATGTTAAAAGTAAAGCAGATTATACTTTACTGCTGGTTCCCTGCTCTTACTCTATATTAAGTGATTTATTTATTTTCATTCACTAAGAGGATGCATTACCCTTTATTTTTTTCCAAAGTGTTTTTTTTTCTTTTCCTATTACATTTGTTTGCCTTTGGTCTTATAATATCACACCCAGCATTTAATAGAGTTTGGCTGTTTTTTGCCATCAGGTTAATATGAGTTAATAATAAAATAAGTCTTCAGTTGAAAAGTTTTACATTGAAGGGTTTTGTATGGACAGAATTAAATTAACCAGCAGCAGGTCTGTTGATTATAGATCAAATAATTTAATGGTGCAACTCAACAAATTAAAATATCTACCAAGAGGTAACTTACTTTAATGTGAATTTAAAAAGAAATGAACTAAAAGAGATACATCGCACACAGTGCGATTAAAAATAATTTTTTTTAGTTAGCTGTAAGCCAAAATCATAAACAGTAACAAATTTGTATATTTATAAGCTTCACTTTTTAATTTAATTACTGAGATAAAATAACTTTTCGATGATGTTCTTTATATATGTATATTTTGTATCTGCGGATTGATCCAAAAGCAACCAAATATGGTTAAGTGTGGCTTTTAGTATTTAATTTATGGAACTCTAGATATAAATCAAGACATATTAATCAATAATGCATTGTTATTTATGATCTTATTTCACACTGTTTGAAATCAAACTTACTGACACACATTTACCAGCCTACTGCCAGACCTACACTCTATCTGTGTTTCCTCTCTCACCTGAAAATTTTTATTTTGTGTTTTAAAATAGCAGACAACAAAGATCATCCCACTCACCTTTTATTTGCACTTCAGGGAAGCAGACCTCAAACTGTGTGTTTTTTTTTTTTTTCTTTCTTAGCTCCACTAATGAGGTAAAGAATCTGCTCCAGTCGATGCCCCGGACCAGCGAGCCCAGAGAGATTCTGTTTGAGGACCGGACCCGCGCCCACGCCGACCACATCGGCCAGGGCTTTGAGCGTCAGACCACGGCGGCCGTGGGAGTGCTGAAGGCTGTCTGCACTGTAGAAAGGTAGAGAAAAAAAATGCACCTTTAATGGCAGTTTGCCCGGAGGTGACACATGCTCAATGTTTACACAACTCACTCCATGACAGATAGAGTGTAATCACTCAATTTTCCTCCACCTACCCTCTCTGCTTTATTTTCAGGTCAGAGCCGCCTCATGTAACCAAAGACGTTGTTTGTTTCCATGCTGGGGATTTCCCTCACGTCGTTCAGAGGCTGCAGTTGGACTTGTACGAACCGCCGCTGTCTCAGGTGTTCATTTACACACAACCGCAAATAAATAACCACACAAATAAATAACCACACGGCAGCATCTCCAGATAGACACAGAACACAACTCAGAGGATCAATGCTGCCATCTGGTGGAGAAAGTGTTCTCCTCTCCGCTGTGACACCATGAAGAGACTTTCATAATCACGTTGGTTAAAAAAAGACTGAATGAGATATCAGACACAACCAGATGGTTGCTACTTTGATTTGTGGCTTTCCAAACGTGTCGTATTTTTCGAAAAAGGCTCACTAAACTTCAATGACTTGTGCAGAAAAAGGCAACAAAACAAACAAACCTTCAATAATCAAAAGGCTTCAGAAACCATTACAAAAAAAATTAGAGTTCAGGAAAAGCAACTCATCTTCAAACAAAATGCAAATCATTTGTTTCAGTTTTGTTGAAATGCATGTTTGCTTTTATACCTTATTATAAAACCAAACATGTTGTTTTCTTACAGTTTTATTTTGTTCTTGCTTTATTGTCAAATTTAAATGTTTCAGATCATTCAACTCATTTTAATATCAAACATAATCTATTGAGTACAAAAAGTTGTTTTTAAATGATAATTTCTCAGTTTGACAGGAAAAAGTTATACAAACCAACCTGACTATATGTGTAAATATAACCTTGTTAAACCATAATTGAACTGATTTACCACATGTAAACACAAACGCTTGATTACTGCTGGATGATTAGAAGCAAGAAATAACCTAAATTATTCCAGGAGAGGTTAAAGAAAAAAACAAATCCAGGAGGTCACCAGAAAAGCCAGAGCAACATGTAAGGAACGGCATGTTTTGCTCGCCTCCGTTAAGATCAGAGTTCAAGATGCAACAATAACAAATAGAGACTGAAACATTATAAATAAACAGCTGCTGATTAAATTACATTTTACTCCTTTTTTTGCATTGAGTGATTTTGTGTCTATTTCGACTGCAGCTCTTTAAAATCCTGTGTCTAACCATCCTCCTCGTCCTCTCCGCAGTGTGTCCAGTGGGTGGACGATGCCAAACTGAACCAGCTTCGGCGGGAGGGCATCCGCTACGCCCGCATCCAGCTTTGCCACGACGACATCTACTTCATCCCCCGCAACGTGGTTCACCAGTTCAAGACGGTGTCGGCCGTCTGCAGCCTGGCGTGGCATGTACGCCTGCAGCAGTACCACCAGGAGGAGGAGGAGGAGAAGGCTGGGCTGAAGGAGGAGGAGACAACAATGGCTGAGGAGCACGGTGGAGAGAAGAAGGAGAGGATAAAGGAGGAAGAGGAGGAGGTGAATGTGGCAGAAAAACGGACGTTGCTCACTGACAAAAAGGAAGAAGGCGATGATCGTCTTCTGTTGTATCAAGCCTCGGATGATATCTCAGATGCCAGCAGAGACGAAGAGGTGGCGACGCGAAGGAAAGAAGAACCTCACCGGGTTTCTCCTCCTGAAAAGTTGAAGACAGAAGCTCCAACTTCTCCTCCCTGCAAGAATAAATCACCCTGTCCTCTTCATCTTCCTCCCCCTGCTTCTCCTCATAAGGACGTGAAATCCAAAGCCTCAGCTAAACCTCACCTCCACAGTCACCCTGACAGCAGGACGGCATCTTCCTCCTTGCCTCAGAAACCCTCCGGTTGCTCCAAGTCTTCCGCCCACGCGTCGTCCTCGCCTCCAGCGGGAGCCGCCTTCACTTCCTCGCACGCTGTGTCTTCTACCTCCCTGTCTCCGTCGGCTTCCTTTTACTCCCTGACGAGTCCCACATCTGCAGCAGAGGCTCTCTTGAAAACTCTTCCTCTTTCCAGTGTTTCCTCTTCTCTCCAGCTGCCTTCTTCTTCCCATACGGAGCAACTCGACGATTCCCACATGAAGGACTCTGCCCGGACGCCGGCGCCGTCCGACTTGAGGACACCGTCGCAGGGGAGACCCGCGGCGGACGTACAGACTCGCCCCGCCCCGGCTGAGCGATGGACCCGCCCAGCGGCGGACACACGGACACAAACCGCCTCCGATTCGGAGATGAGGACTCGCGGCTCGGATCCCGACTCCAGGACTTGTGTTGATGTGCAGCAGCATCTGGCGGCAGACGTGACACGGCGAGGGGTGTACATGCAGCAGTACCCCCCCCAGCACCTCCCGCAGATGCTCCCCCCTCCTTTCCCCCCTCTCCTGCCCCCCCACTCTCACCTTCAGCCTCATGTCCTCCCCCAGACCCCTGTCTCCAGTCCCCATGAGCAGCGCCCTCTGAACTCCTTCCTCAGTCAGGCAGCACCGCCCCATTCGGTTCACCTGGGCCACCTGCATCCCCCCCACCCGCCCAGCCTCACCACTCAGTCTCAGCCTTACTTCATGGGCCCTCCCTCCTCCTCCCCCTCTCAGCCAAGCGCCCCCCTCACCAGCTCCCAGTCTCTCTCACCTCATTTCTCCTACCACCACCAGTTCGCCAAACCCTTCTTCCCCCCCCAGCACCCCGGCTTCCCCTCTCACCCCTTCCTCCCTCATCAGTCCTTCCTCCCGCAGCCGCCCGCTTCTTACCCACAGTACCAAACCTCAGCACCGGTGCAGCCCCAGCTGCTTCTGTCGCAGTCGTTTACCTCCCCTCACGCGCCGCCTCCCCCGTCCTCCACGCCGCCTCCGCTCCCTCCCCCTTTCCCGCCGCCTCCCCCATTGCCTCAGTCCTCCCCTTCCATCTTCCCCCCTCCCCCCGAGGCATGACGAGAAGCAGAAACAGATTTTATAGGAGTATTTGTATATACCGATGGTAAATTTAAATAACTGTACGTGTAGGAGGCTTTGTTTTGGTTATGCTGTTGTAAAGCTGTAAAAAGGAAGTGAGGTGGGAGGAAGTAAAGTTTTTTTTTGTTGTTAGTGAGCAGAGTGGGACTAAAACACGGTGCCTTTCATAAGAATTTATACCCTTAACTTCTCATTTTGTCACCGTACAACCGTAAACTTCAGTGCATCTTACCAGGATTTTATAGGACGGACCAGCAGGAAGATGTTTGTAATCTTGAAATGAAAGAAAACTGCTACACAATTTTGAAACTTTTTAAGGCCACCTTTTGCTGCAATTACAGCTGGAAGGTTTTAGGAGTTTGTTTATGAAGAAAAGTATTCCCACATCATGTTGCTGCCTCCACTGTGTCCTACAGTGGGGGACGAGGACTTCATCCCTCTTGTTTTGTTTGGTAGTTTTGTTCTAATGCGGGAGTCTGCAACTTTTACCATCCAAAGAGCCATTTTTGCCCTCAGTCCAGTTAAATAAAACAGATCTAGATTTACAAATATGGCCTTACCTTTTGAAAAAAAGCATCTTACAATTTTTGATAATCATCCAACGTAAGTAATTTTTTAAAGAGCAACCATTTTACTCCTATTTTTAGTTGGGGTTTTTTTATCACAAAGGAAAACAAAACTTATTTTCAAAAATGATATGGCTACATGTTCTTGTGTTGGATGTTGATATTTGCATAGTTTGCAGCCTGCAAATAAGAAAAATAGATCTAGATAAAAATGACTGGTACTTTAATTTCATTCTGTTGTGGAAATGAAATACAGTTATTCTAGGAAGAAACTGAAAAACAGCTAAAACTTGCATTTCTTTTCTTTTTTTTTTTTAATCATTTTTAGTCAAAGTTTCTTAGAGCCATTTTGGAAACCCCAAAGAGCCAGTTGTGGCTTCGGAGCCAACGGTTGCAGACAAAACCCTTTAAGAACACACATTTTCTTCCCATTTCACAATCATGCACTACTTTGTGTTTAAAAAAAAAAATCTTTAAAATCACAGTAGAATGCACTGAGGTTTATGAGTCTAACGTAAGAAAATGTCTCACTTTGTGGGTGCGAATCCTCATGAAAGGCATCGTTTAAGCCCGCCCCGCCGCACTAAACTGGCTCAGATTTTACTGAGGCTTGAAGTATAAAACTGTTTTACATTTCATTTCATTTGCAGGAAGCTGTTGCTTTTAGAAAGTGAAGGGTGCACCTGTTTTTAACCCCGAATGATTCAAGGTCATGGTTCAAATGAGGCCCCTGATGTGCAGGTGTGTTGTCCGGTTCTGTTTTCATCTTTCCGGAGCCAACAGAACCCACCGTCAGACATAGGAAGACAACTTATTTATTTAAAAGAGCTTTTTAAACTGTTTTTTAATGAAACTTGCAGCTAATGCTTCCATTTTCAGGGGGTTTATTTAATTCAGTTGTGTATTGATACGATACTGTATCATTTCGTCCTGTGTATTTATCTGATACTGGCTGGACTTTTCCACCATGTTGTGTTTAGAGCAATAACCCGCTAAATATCAAACAGAAACCTGTGTCTGTCTTTTTACTCATGTTTTTAAGTGGACAATGGAACATAATAATGAGGAGTGCAATTAATAGATGTTTCTAAACTTTTCAAGTGTTTCATTGGTTAAAAAAGGAATGTTATCTACTCAACTGGAGGCTCCGTGTGAATGGTAAGTCAGACCGTTTGCCTTCAGTGGCAGAGCGCTAATGTCATTTTTAATGTCTTCTGGCTGTTTAGATGAGTTTTGGTTGAGTTGGTTCAACCGCAGCCAAGACGGTCTCAGGAAAACACTTCCATCTAAAAAAGAAAAGCAAAAAAAAAAAACCGCTCGTTTTAATGGTTTTACTGCTAGGTTTCTAGTTTCACGCAGTCGATTCTTAAACGTTTTGACTGAGGTTTCTGCAGATATGCTGCTCCTGTTGAACATTTTAATTTCTGGATACTAGAAAGCTGAATTCAGAAAGCAATACAAAAATGTAGGAGGTCAAACCCGGGCACAGGCCGGTTAACAGAGCAGAACCGAGGATTAAACGGCTGCATTAAAATTCACCATTGTTGTGGTTCTATGGTTTAAGTCATTTCTTTTCTGGCTGTATGGAACATAGAGTTATACACTACTGCCCCTCCCTCACCTGTTGCTGCACACTGCCTCGGTTACAAGGCAGATGCCTTTCTCCGGAAATTATTTGCAATTACAAAATAAACAAAACTGAAGAAGAAGAAAAAAAAAAAGACAAATTTTTGCAGGTTTGATTCTTCTTTCTAGGTGTTAAAGTAATAAATGCAAATTTATTTGAAGATTTGATTCTAGCTGTAATGATCAACATGATCTTTTTGCGGCAGTAGGAATAATCGTTGCCGGCCCGTTCCAGGTGAACAGCTCCCACATGTGCAGCTCTTACTAAACACATTTATTTCCTTCTGCTTGCAAACAAATATTTCTGATGAAGTGTTGGATTTTTATGAATTAACGGATTTTTCAGGTTCTTCCCGGACTGAAATGTAAAATGTATTCAGTCCTTTTTTTTTTCTCTTTGACACTTTAATAGAACCGTCTGGAGCTCATCCCCAAAGCATTATTTATCGGTTTACCACTCTACTTTTGCTACAGTGCTCAGATTTTTATTTATCAGCCAGAGACTGAAGGGACCTGTGTGCGGCCTACATCTGCGGAAGTTTAACAATGACAGCAACTTCTTTTGTCACCAGTGTCTTTTCTTAAATTATTTTCATTGTCTATATTAGAGTACAGCCCTCTTGCTAATGTAGCCCTCAACATTTCCCCAGTGCCTGTCCTTAACTGTGAACTCCTCAGTGGTCCAGAGGCGCTCAGTGCAGGGAGTTTCTTCCTTTTATGAGTCGCAGTTGAAGTTCTCTCTGAAGTACGAGAGCACCGCCTTAAATTGGGTTCCCACATCTGCTGAAAAGCCTCTAAATATCTACAGTATGTTTCAAATGTGGAAGACTTAGAAGAATGCCACCCTCAACGAAGGGTTTGAATTGTTCCTCTTAAGTCTCACCACAAGCCTGCGAAATCCAGATAAATGTAAGAATGACGCCTTAGCTTTTTTTTTTTTTTTCTTTCCTGCCTCAAACGATCCAATTTGAGCGACCTTACTCTGTGCGTCTCTGGGGAGATAAAGGCGATAACGAAGCACTTGATCAACAGTCGTAAGGAGCTCTGCAGCTCGTTTTGTGCTTTTTGGTTTTAAATGTTGCAGAAACATGACAGGATCCTTTTTTTTTTTTGTACAATTGTAACCAAACCTTTGGTTGAAAACAGATGTCCTCAGGGGCTTGCATTGTTTTCACAGGATTTATTTATATCGTTTATTTTTTTTCTTTGAGTTATTTCAACTGTCAGCACTGTAGTGTACATAAGAGGTTTTTGTAAAGAGGAAAAAAAACTTGTAGTGTGGTTTCTACTTTAAATATGAACCTAGCTAATAAAAGGTTCAAAGTATGAAAACCGTTTGTACGTTTCTGTTTTCTCGTTTGAAATCCTCATTTGTCATTTTAACAGTATTTTTTTAAAAAAAGGATCAAATTCTTATCCAATTAAATCCTATTTCAGTTAAAATCGTAACAAAATGATGCATTTAGTCTGATTACAGGAGCAAAGTAATCGGAGTAAATTACATATTTATCTTCTTGGGCTTGCACACCCAGACAAAAAGCTGGACTTAACTACATGCTAATACCATAGACCTGCCAGCATCACTAGAAAGTGATAAAAAAGCTAAATGCTAAAGACCTACTTATAGTAGAAGACCTTAACACTATTCTGTTAATGAGATTATGTTAATAAAAACAAAGTTGGCTGTGCTGTGGTGGTGTAGGGGTTTAGCACAACCCACATATTGTGCTATGTGGGTTAGTCCTCAAGGCCTTGAGGACTAAGACTAAGGCCTTAGTCTTAGTCCTCAACGCGGGTTCGATTCCCGGCCCCGGCGACATTTGCCACATGTCTTCTCCTCTCTCCTTGCTCTCTTTCCTGTCAGACTACTTTCGAATAAGGGCCACTAGAGCCAACAAAAAACAAAGTTCACATGAAACTCCATAAAGCTTACCAAATATTATCACACAAACCAGCTGGTATCAGCTCACACACAGTGAATGACTAATGTGAGTTTAGAACAAGTGATCACAAATAGTCCAGTTCTAAGAGAAATGACATTTTTACTTTCTACGGGACAGAAATGCAGTTAACCGGTCTGTCATTGGCTTTGTTCAGGAAAGAGAATTAAACCCTCAATAACTGAACCAGACAGTATTAAAAACAAAAGTACTGAAAATTAATGGCAGCAGTAGTTCATATTTCTGTTACAGATTCATGAATAGAAGTTAAATAACAAGCAACTTAACATTTTAGAGAAAATAATGTTAACAAATACAAATAGATTTTTTTAAAATGCATGTCTCTGCTTTGTAGTTATTTTTCTCCTTCTGTGTGTTTTGTTTACCTGCCTGTATGTTCTTTACAGCTGTTATGCAACCACCCACCGCCTGCAGTCTGCATCATGAAGACCACAACCTGATTCAGGAAGACAACACACACACACTCTCTCTCTCTCTAATGCTGTGGCTACATAATTCAGTGCTGGTTTGCTTTGGCTCAAATTCAAACCTAAATTTTCTCCCTACTTCTCAGATTCCTGCTGAGAATCATTTCCTGCTGCTGTTATTACCTTTCTGTCGAGTTATTAATTGTTAAGTGTTGTGTAATATTGGAGAAAACTTCTGCATGTGCAGTGTGCTGGCTGCACGTCAGATGAGCTGAAGTTTCCTTTAAAGGGCAGCCACTCTTCTGGCGGTGTGCCTCCTCCTCCTCAGGCTATTTCAGATTGTGTCTTGTTTAGATTTCCTCCAACAGCTTTATTATCTCCTAGTAAGTGAGCCGCCTACATTTGTAAATTCTTAAGTATGAATATGAACTGTAACAAAAAAAACTACCCAGTGTAATAGAAATCAGTCATTTATTAATTACATCACATGCATACAGTCTTAAACAGTGTTGTTTTCTTCTCTCTTTTTTGTTAAATAAAGTGCAAAAAATATGTATATACTGGGAAAAAAAAGTGTTTGGAGTGAATGTTGGCACAAAATAAACACTAGTGGTACAAGAATGAATTCGACTGAGATCCAACCCACAAATAAACTGCTGGTAGAAAGGGTTTCATTTGGATTTACTCTGCATGCAAAGAGAGTGACAGTTTGAGACACATTACTACTTATAGAGTAGAAAAAGGAGCTTGTAGAAATCCAGGATAAATGACAGGATGGTGAGTGCTAGCAGCTAAGCTAACTCCCAATTTGCCAGCTGAGGAATGAAAGAAGTGTGGAGGAACGCAGCCAAAGCACATGTAACTCAACCATAACAATTACAAAGTAAACAATTTAAATACTAAAAAAAAAACAATACTGATCATGAGAATTTTTTTTTTCAGTGTTGGCTTCACAGTAGATTAACAAACAGCTGCCCTTCAATAAAGAATTGAAGCTCTGGGGATTGATTGACCAACTAGCAGCTTCTTTCAGGGGGCTGTTGTCTCACTCAGAAAGTGTGTTGAGACAACACTGCTTCAAGCCTCTCTTCTTTCAGGACAAATATTCAGCCCCAGCTCCACCAGTGCTCCCAGCAGCATGGTCCACAGCGGTATGCAGACAAACGTCAGCTTCACGTCGGCCAGCTTCTCCAGCTTGGCGCACAGCGTCAGGCAGAAGCCCAGTTTGAGCAGCATGGCCGTCAAGTACCAGGTGCGTAGGCGCAGGGACGACGAGCCGTTGCGCAGGTCGTACCCGAGTTTGCAGCGTCCCGCCATCTTGACGGCGAGCATGAGGATGAGGATGCCGTCGAAGACCCAGACTGGGAGAAAGATGAGGAACCAGTTCCATTGCACCTGGAATGAGGAAGAGGAGATGATCATGATTAAGGTATTGAATAATTGTGAAATAAAGGGAAAATTAATAAGTACAAATCTGAAAAGTGTTGTGCGCATTTGTATTCAGGCTCCTTTACTCTAAAACCCTAAAATAAAATCCAGTCCAAACAAATATAACCATTGTATTAATAGTGAATATTTAGTCTCAGTGGAAAAAGGTAGAGGTTTACAGTCCAGCTGGCCAACTTTAAACATAAGACCAGAAGTACAATGATGGATCGGGTCTAGATCAAAGAATGTTAATGCTAGAATGGTCTAGTCAAAGTCTCAAATCTGAGTCCATTTGAAAGTCTAATCTACTGCAACCATTTCAGTCTCTAGCTGTGAAATACCTGTAGCTGTAATTCTACCAGAAGGTATTGCATCAGAGAAAATGAATACAAATACACACCACAATTATTATTTTTATTGAATCTAAAATTAAAACAATAAAATAGTTCAACCACAAAGAGAGGTCAGTATACCTTCCCATCCAGTTTGAGCACCAGCATGATGAGAAACACCAGGGTAAAGGCCCAGGTCAACAACACCCTCTGGGCCAGAGACATCTCACTATGAGGACACACCAGAGGAGACAATAAATCCATGGTAAACACGCAAAAATCGACTATTAGTTGTAATAGAATTGTATGAAGCTAAGAAAAACAGTGGAACCTTCCTTTAACATAATAAGCCTGTCAGTTGCAGTCTTGCTAAAGAAATATATTCATTTGATATAGTACAAACTGAATCGTAATGTATTCAATTAAAGCTTTTCATTCATTGTAAGCAACGGGTTGCTCTCGGCTAGCTCAAATAGCATTGTGCTAATCCATCAGTTGACTTACATTAGTGTATTCCCAACTCTTTGTCAAGCATCCTCTTGTCTCTCTCTGCACCTCAAACATAGATAATCACAATAATGTCACTGCCTATCAGTTATATTATTAAGATTATTATAGTCCACAACAGTAATAACGACCACAGTCCCGTTATCTTCGGGTTTGTCCCGCCCCTCCAAGAATACGATTGGTTATTTTGTTTTTTCTCCTTTACGTTGGTCGTACGTTCCATAGACGTAAAAGAGTAGAAGTTGAACGGCGTACGTCAACGTCACCGCCATGTTTTGAGTTGCATCTTTGTTGGAAGCAAATAGGTTTGGTTGTTATTATAGCCACAAATAAATTAAATGTGGTGCTCTGGTACATTTGAAAACATTATTGTGCCTCCACTCCTAAATATTTTTTTGACAAAATGGCTTAACTTAATACAGTTAAAACTAGGTCAGTTAAATGTAGTTCTTTGGTATATTTTTCATTTTTATTTTAATGGTCATCATTAGTTCTAAAATGAGCAAATTTTCTACATTTATAATTTATCCATTGTTTACTTTTTATATGCAATCTTAAATGTTTCTTTTATACTAAAACCCTGGTCTCAAAGCGAAGTTAAACAGCTGTGCCAGGCACAATATGTCGACGCCCTGACGGTAGCCGTTTTCTCTTGCATCTCTAGAACATGTGTAACCATTTTGGTGTCCAACCGTAAAGGCTTTGTAGAGGCGCACAGTCTGTGGTTAGGTTAGATGTCCACTAGAGGGCGGTGGTGTTTTTTTATCACTACTTCATATGTTTATTGTTGCATCCAATTTTACGCACAACTATTGAAAACAAAAACAGCGGGATTTGTACTTTTCATTTAAATATTGTTTTGAATCAATTTATACAATTAGTTGTATAAATTGATGGTCAAGTTTAAGTTGATCAAAATGTAACTTCATGTTCTCACGAAGCTTTACGGTAATATGCTCCAAGTAGTATTTTCACACTGAGCGTTAGAAAGGGAAAAGCTAGCGTTTCAAACATCACCGAGCAGGACTCTGAGCATCTCCTCCAGACAGTGGGAAAAGCTCGCTACTTCTTTGCGCCACAGTTCGCCTTCAGATAGCACAGGTATCGGTTTGACGGAGTGGACCTGGAACAACTGAGGAGGTAAGACGGAGCTTATGCTCGTTCAGAGATATTAAGTACAGCTGTGCGGGCTCTTTGTGGCAGCCGCCGGTGGCTTAGCTAGCTTGGCTTGAGCTAAAGCAGCCAAGAAGACTGGTGGAAAACAGTTTCTGCGCCCCGATACATGGTAATTAGCTTTTAGAAACAGCTGCTTCACATACCGTTACAGCACCACAAAGGTTACGATGTTTTGTTTTCACTGAAAAATGCAGTAACACTACCTTCCCCCTCCTGCTGCACTGAAATCACCCTTTAAGCTAAACGTTTAAATTCGGCTATATCTACAGTGAGCAAACATTAAAGGGTTAATGCGGAACTAATCCAATTTTAATACAAAAACACTAGCCGTGTGGCTCATTTGTTGTTGCTGATTATGTTTATTTCCAACATGGTGCAGGAGATGGATGACTCACTGGGTTTAAATATTTCTTGCTCACTCAACTGTAGTTGCTTTCAGTAAACCAAGCAATGTTAACAGACCAGTCGGGGTCAGCATCCTTTTTAAGATACAGTTTTGCCATTGCACCAGCAATACAGAAGGATCTATACATATTATGCATAATACAAAATTATGTTGAATTACAAGATTTTGTTTTTATTTTTCGAACCTTTACGAGGGAAAGAAGACTTTATGTAGAATTAGGCAGTGCTTTATCCAGTTTTTTATGCACACAGGTTGCAAATCAAGTTCAAACATCAGATTAGGGGGGGGGGAAGAGAATTTAAGTGACTTTGACCTTGGATGTATATTTCAGACACTTCTGATCTGCAGGGATTTTATGCTTAATCAACCCTCCTGTTTGAAGTGGATGGTTTGAAAGAGAAAATATCTTATGAGCAGCAGTGCGGAATGGCCTGACTGGTTCAAGATCAGAGAAAGGCAACAACAGCTCGATAACTTAGGAATCCAATGCAGAAAACCATTTAGGAACACAAAAAGCAGATAGATTATAAACAGCATCAGGTATCAGTCTTGTCAGCTAAAAACTGCAATCTGCTGAGTCTAAACTTCACTTGTAATGTTCAGATGATAGGCTAAGATTTTGACTTTAACAATGTGAAAGCATAGATTCATCCTCCTGCGTTTCGCATCCAACTTTCTAAACATGTTAAATTATTGTCAAAGCTGTAGAAATGATTGTTTTTTCTGTTTTATTGAAGCTTTTGGCTTGCTATAAGTATTTATGTGATACAAGTTAAGCCATTGTATTTGCACTTAACATGAAAACCTTGGACAAACCTATAATTAGTATTGTTGAGTCGTATAATTGCATATGAGATGTAACTGCTGTAGTGAAGTGCAGTTCCTGATAACAGGTAATTTTGATTCTTTCTTTTTTTATTTGATCAGTGTGTATTTTTTGTGACACTCATTGTTTTATAATAAAAATATGGCTCTTTTTTTCAGGGGTATTTTTGGGTGTTGGTGTCTGCTACTGGATTATGTGTAAACATTGATCTAACTGTAACCTGAAGACACAAATAAGCTTCTTTTTTTTCTCCCAAGATAAACAAATTCTCCATTAGTTGGGGAAAGTCAGCATGACAATTGCCACAAAAATCTATTGGTGTTTGAGGGGTAAAGATGTATGGAGAGTAGACCCAACTCAACCCCAATTGAAGTCACTGAAACACATTTAAATTGTCTGAGCCGATTGTTGGTGCAATTGGGTAGATTGGAGTACTTAACTACCAAAATAGAGCATGTAATGCTTTTAAAGCCTTACCCAGTATTCAAGGGCTCATACAAAAATCTACTCTGAGTATATTAGCAAGTAGTTAAGTTTCTAAATATGTAAATCTGAATTAAAGTTGAAGAATGTGTCTCCGTCCTAAGTGAACAATGAGCCCGGTTTGAGAATAGGAGGCTCAGACGTTATCTACACTGGTGAATTTTTCTCCTTTGAATGGTGTGTATGAGACAGAGAATATCTTATCAAAAAGAGTGTAAGTCAGCAGAAATGTCTCCACCACCAGATCAATAGAAGCACAAAAAGAAAAATAAGGTGAAGCTTAGGCCTATGTTTACAGACATGACTGAGAAAAGTATTTAGTGTTGTATTATACTTAAACATTTCAGATCATCAAGCTAATTTTAACACCAAATTAAATACCAAAAGTAAATACAAAATGCAGTTTTTAAATTAGAATGTCACCTGTTGAAGGGAGAGGCTGTCCAAACCAGCCTGGTCCTGTTTCATTGAATCACAGATTACCAGGGTTGTACTTCTTTTTGTGGATGAATTTTGCAAGCAACACCAGCATAGTGGGCTGAAATATCCTAAAATGTAACTACTTTGTAACTAAACATTATTACAATAATATTGTTATTTTGAAACCATTTTCAAGTAATATATTTCAAGTTGACCTTCTCAAAGACTATCGAACTGTAACTTTGTAGAGAACACTCCACACTGGAATTGGAGAATTTTTTTAAATATCCAAAATAAAACACAACCACAAAAACAATACATAAAAGGAAATAAAAACCACATACAACCAAAACCATAAAAAAAATTATTACGAAGTCTCTGTAAACAAAATTGTCCTTCAAAAAATATTCATAAGAATGGAAAATGATCAAGCTAATTGTTAACTGAATAACTGCTTATTTCGACAGGTGTGTGTGACCTTTGAAGAAGCTGTTTATGTGCAAAACCTCCACATTGTGGCTGTATTATAACAACTCTAAAGAATAACAAAAATGACTCAAACACTTGGAGTTGTTGCCACCAATTGTGGCACAACCAGTGATGTGGGCACCTTGTACGGCAAGACTCGCGTGTCAAATCTTTCCATATTGGAGGAATATTTGCCATCATTTTATTATTCTGTGCGTCAGAAATAGAATTATTGCGTATTTACAGTTTGTCAAATAAATGTGAACGTGTTGAGCAGATTACACTTTGTTTTTAAAACTTTTGACTGCTATAGAAATGATTAGCTGCAGGATGATGCAGCACTTTCATTTGACTCTTTGAACTCTGGTCTAGAATGTAGTTTGTCTTAATTGGTTTCGACATGTATTGGAGCTTGTATGTGACTTCTACGACACAAACACTGTTCAACAGTAACTTAACAAAGGACTGACATGTTTTTAGAGTATACTAAAAAAGGAATGTCTTATCTTCGTTGATAAGACAAGGAAGCTGCTTAGCTGCTGTTTAATCCCAACTTTTTGCTTTTTTAATTAGCAGTATGTTTATTACATGTGTTTCCATTTCCATTGGCTAAATCAATGTTTACAAAAAACTTGTTTTTCACTTTTTGACATATGAAAGATGAGTTATCTCATTTGAGACACTGACATTTTACCTAGTAGTGCGATTATCAGCATAGCTGTGTAGCGCTGTCCATGGTGCAGAAGTCAGACAGTGCATTTTAGTGACGCAGGAAACATCTTATCACACCAAATGTCAATGTTAACAGAAATGTCTCCACCACCAGATCTATAGAAGCACTAATGAAGAAAAAAGGTGCGGCTTCACTCATCATTTTGGGACGTCAGTGCATAGATATGTCATTCACAACTTCAGTATTCATCATACTTGCCATCATGTCCTACATTTTTAAATCTAAAATGGCTCTTTTTGCTCCTAAATATCTTCTGTCTCATTAAACAAATATATAAAATATTAATACCATTGGTAAGATTTTACGAAACTTATGTGATATTTCATATAAAACATGCTCTATTTGCTCTGTATGCATGTTCTCAACCTAAAAATTTGATTAATCTGCTACAGTGGATCACAGAAATCTTGCTCAACCAAGATTTTTCAGGTTGTGGTACTTTTTGACCCTGTTGGGAAACTTGGCATTCCAAGACTCAATCGCTAAGTTTGTGTTAAACACCAGAGGAAAAGTCAACATTTGTCTTCCTACAGAGTTAAAGCTCTGGTCAGGCATGTTCTGTCAGAAATGCAATTATGTAGACAAGAAGTGAGAGTCTGCATCTTTAAGCGGAAACATTTGATACAGTTGTCCTCAGTAGTACCTGTCTGTCAGCATAGCAGTGCATCAGTTTATCAAAGGGCTCAAAATCCGTCAGTGCATTAGGGCGTGTCGTTTGACGCAACTGCCTGATTTAACCTTAGTGCTCATGTGTTGTACTTTAATGTGAACTCTTTGTATCGCCTCTCTCTCAATCGTCTCAGATGTGTTTTGTGTTGTTCGCCATGTAATCATACTGCAGCTGGTTACGTCACCAGCTGCAGTATGGTTACATCACACACAGGACTGCTGTCATTTTATGTTTCAGCGGCAACACAGAGGCCTGCAGGGCAATTGTATATTTTACAGAAGCATAAAACATTCTGAGTTGTGAGATTTATTGGCCTTGTTGCTCTGATCCACTATGTAGTGGATTCTGATTGTTTGTGTTGCAACCTGAGAAGTCTTGTTTTATTTGCTCTCGTCAGATGTTTCACTCTATGGAAAACACGTCGCCACCAGGCCATCTCCAAATCAAATGTGGTGACTTTAACAAATGGGACACAAATGCAACATTTTCTACTTGGTTCCTTTGACTAGTAAAATTAAATCCAGAGTTTTCCCCAGTGTATTATAAGCCTGGCAGGCCACCAGGCTTTACTTTTACCTTGCTTATATATTTAAATCTTTTTAAAATGTTTGCATTTTTTAAGACTTTATAGTTGGTGTTCAGATATTAATCTTCCAATCTTTCAATAATACATAATTATCAAGTGATATTTTCAAATTTCCTGTCAACTTTAAACAATTTTTAACTCAAAAACACGACGGGCTGGTGAATGAATGACTGCCCTAGCATCCAACCACCAGGGTTAGCAAGTTTTCTCAGAGAAACCTTGTAAATTTGCTAAAATTGTAATATTAATGTATTTTAAACATAGCATGAAAGATCGCGGGTTGTATTGCTGTTGCAGAAGATGTCAGTGAACATTCACAACAAAACTGGCCTGTGACCAGATTAGTTTGTCTCAAGTTGATCAGCCCTGACTGTTTGGAAGCTCAAAAATACAAACCACTTGTGCAAAGAGTGGACAGTCCACTCTTCATTGTGGAAGTAGTTACTAAAGGAAGATGTTGCAGACCTAAATTGGCTAAGAAGGCCGCTGAAGAGAATATAGCATAGTGGCTCAGATTTACCATTTTTAGCTTTTATGTTATCAAACATTTTGGGTTTGGGAATCTTGGCAACCTTTCAGAAACCTGACTTGGTCACTGGTATCTCTCTAAAGATAATGAAACTGGGAAATGAGGGTCAAATTTGCCTTTGCCCTAATCTTTAGCTCCTCCACACATTCTCAGATTCAAGTTGGTACTCTGGCTTGGCAACTCCAAAACAATATTACTTCCAGACGGGAGATGCAATAAAGCAGAGTCCATGCTTTTAATGCTTGGATTCTGGAAAAAAAGTAAATAATTGTTGCATTTAGCAAATTTTTCTAGAACGGTTTCTGGTTAACTATATGTTTGAATCTAATTTAGCTGTGAGAGGCGTAAATCAGCTGCCAAGTCTGTCACACCCAACGTTAACGCAACGCTAAGATCTAATTACAAATCTGTCAGGATGAAAGACTTTTCTCTGCAGCAATCTATAATCCCACAAAGTAAACTCGATATAAGCAGATCAAGTGTCATTTTATTCTAAGCAGCAAAAGCAATGACTGTGGTGAATAACAGAAAAATAAGTACTTTAGTTTACTTTCAGGAGTAAGTTCTGGCAATGACATCCCTATTTATATTTCCCCTTCAGGCACACCACAAATATTTTAAAGCATAGAACTGGCGGCAATAAAAAGGAACTGTGTTCTGATGTTAAACTAAGAGAGTCTACATCTTCTTTTTAATCCAGTTTTGTATGTTAAAGGATAATATTTTAGATTTGACATGGTAAAAATCAAGGCTTACTGAATACAACCAAAGCTTATACAATATCTTTGTTTCTACATATTTTCTATAACCAACTATGTCTTCATTTAGGGGTTTGGATATTTGTTACTCAAATTTAGGGATATTTGCAGCAAAAATCCTGATTTTGTGTGACTCTTTTCATTGGTTAAAGAAAAAATTAATGAATCCATTCATTGACTAAAAGCTGTTTTTCTTTGGGTGAATGTTCATCGCACTTTATTTTGAAATGCATTTCAGAGTTAATGTAAGAACAAACAACGTTCTAACCCAAGATTAAACATTGCATCCAGTAAATGAATCTTGACGTCGCTTCTTGCATGTTTTGCCCGGACAGTTTCTATGAAACTGCAGTAGTAGCTCTGTTTGGCAGTAAACAGAGCAGCTGTGGACAGAAGCACCTAAATTTTAGATGCAGATTCAAACTTTTAAATGTCCTTTTTTATTATTTGGTTTTATTTCATTTCGACATCTGAAAAACACCCTTGAGGTGTAATTTGTTTACTAACTAAGACTGGTATGCAAATTAAGTTTAAATGAGTTGAGCTTGCAAATACGGAAGCATGTCAAGGGTTTAATGGACATAGTCTCTGTTTTCAGTGGACTCGAGAGCGGTGCTAAATATTTTACCTACTGTAGGTTTACTGGAGCTCTTCCATTTGTTGAGGTCTTGTGGGTTTTCTCTTGGTAGCAGTGAGCTAATAACTACTAATGCTATAATTTGTTTGGCCTGGAAATAAAAGAGCCTGTATCTGCTCACATGGTCCTGAAAAGCAGACAAACTTCTGCAAGTAATCAGTGCAAAGCTGTTTTTTACCACTGGCTTGGTTGATTCAAACCATCTATTTTATTTGGTCCCATATGACGGGGAGACGTTGCATTACTCTGATACTCTCTCTGAAGTGAGTCAGTGTTTTTTCACTTCTGTCGCCAATTTGCACCACTTAAGGAACTACATTTATAGCCTCAGTTTTTACCAGCTTCAGCGGTTTAATTTAAGTAATTTTGGGTGAGTATAACGTAGACAACCAACATAAAGAATAAGGAATCATAAACTCCTGTTTCAGCCACTTCAAAATGAGACACTTTAGTTATTAAAAAGCTGAATATTTATTACTCCTATTGATTGGTTTTATAGAGTAACACAAGTAGGACAAGTTGGGTAATTAGTTGACTCATTTGTTTAGGTTGAGCTCAGCCTAATGTGAATGTCCTCAGGAGCCAGTGTCCTGCAAATTCTCTGTATCAGCTGCATCAAATAATTAGGACATTAGGCTACAGTATGCAGTAGCACTGAGGTGGGATCACACACAGTTGTTTCATTCAGGTGTGTTAAACTACAAACTAAAAGCTGCAGGAGACTGGACATTTCTGCCATCCACCAAAATTTAACTCAAGCGTCCTTTCTCTGTATTTTGTTCTTCCGTTCTTTCCTTTTATTGCAAGTGCTTTCTTACTTCTTTCTGTGTCCTACATGTCTTCTTTTTGTTCATTTTTCCTTTTGTTCTTCTTTCTTAATCCTTTCTTCTTTTTCTTATTCCTCCTGTCTTTCTTTTCCTGTGTCCTCCTTTCTGTTCTTTGTTCCCTTCCTTAAATGCTACCATTCTTCCTTCCTCTCTTGAGTTTTTCCCTTTCCTTCTTTACTTACCTTTCCTACTTCCTTCCTCTCTTGAGACTCTTTCCTTCTCCTTGTTCCTGTCCTTCCTTTTTTCTTTCTTTCTGCCTTCCTTTTCTCGTTTTATGCAGTTTCCTTTTTTGAAGCCCTTTGATTGTAGAAATATCAGCTAACAATTCATTATAAATTTTTGTATTTCACACTTTAAAGTGAACATAAAGGATAAATAACTCTGGAATGTTGATCTAAAAAGTTTGATGTTTTTACGTGGATAAATTTGTCAGAATTCTGGTTGGAAAAATGTCAAACCTTTTCATTACATGAGTTTGATGGAAGAACTGAAGCGCTGTAATTATTTCCCTTTATATATATATTATTATTATGTAATCTTGTTCGTAAGGATCAGAAAAGCTTTATGTTGGTATTTACATATGTACAACAAATTTGCTCCTAAATTTTCTCTCTCTTTTCTGTGTAGATCTTTTGTGAGGACAAACCGTCACTCAGCTACGAGGCCAGACCAGCGGTGAGTCCCGGTTCTTCCACAAACCGTTCAGACTGTTCTTGTTTTTCTGCTGCTGCATGTTTTAGCTCCTTCATCTGTTGCTATGAGCATGTCAGCCGCCTACATGCACGCATACGTGTACAGAACCTTTCTGCTTACACATCAACAACACTTCACGAAAACTGACGGAAACAGATGGAGGAATAAGAGTGTGGATTTAGAAAAGAAACTTCCTGTTTTGGGAGCGCACATAAGACGCAAACTCAGGGTTCTTATTTTTAGCACTTGTATGCAAATGCTGGCCTACAGTCAGCAGCAGCAGAAACCTTTTTTTTTTTTAAGTTTCAGTTCATCTGCGGTTACTTGGTTCCTGCCCTTCAAACTGCAGCAGTCTAGTTTTACATGACCTTTCTGCACAGCTAGCTGCTTTGCATTCTCTCTTGGTTATGCTATTGTTTACAATTTTTGCAGCTTGGTGAGGCATCCGAATGTCTCGGGAGAAATCAGGACTGATCACGGGAGGTTGCATTTCTCTAATCCCAATTGTCCTGCTTCGGTGAGTTTATAACAAGCCTATTTGCAAACATTGGTTATGCCTCGCTGCCGTAAAAATCATGTCCTTGTGATGCAGCCAGCGGTCGAATTGTTCCCCACTTTTACAAATGTAAAAGTGAATTGTTTATGGTGTAAGTTATGGTGGTAGGAGAATGTTCTTGCTCGATGCAAACCAGGTCTTCATCATCTTGTTACTGATAAACACTCTTGAACCGATTACCAATCCTTTGACCTTTAATCGCCTCCTCGGCTGGAGTCTCGGGTTTCCTGTTGGCAGGCAACATACTAAATCGCTGTAACACACATGCCTCCACCCAGCAGAGATGGAGGGGAGAAGCTAGAGTTACACACCACGAGATCGCAGATTCATGAAGGATATCTCCCCCTGACTTACCGCTGACATCAGTTTGTATTTATATCAAGCTGAATTCAAACATATGCCATCTGAATCTCTGCTATAGCTTTATTTTGACAACCACAGCAGGTTAGTGATGAGGGTTTTTTGTGCCTTCACAAGGTGCACACTGCTAACAACCTGGTTCTATAAGCTTATCACTTTGGTGTTGTTGCATTTGGATACTGCAAGGGTCAAGCTCAAGCCAGCCAAATAAAACTCATTTAGAGTCGCAAATGTTAAACAACTTTTTAATATAGCAGAAAGAAACTGAAAAAAAATGTATATCTAAATTTTAAAATATTAGCTGTTTTTTAAAATTATTTTTAACCAAAGTTATTAAGAACCATTGTGGAAGGAGCAAAGAGCCACTTGTGACTCCAAAGCCTCAGGCTGCAGATCTCTGGGACAGAGCAGTCAACAAATATACACACATATGATGGAGCAAGCTTACGCCGCATCAGCCTAACATAGTTTTCTATGCTTCACTAAGATCAAGGTATGAGTAAAAATAAACAAGGGTTGCTCTTGATTCTAATATACAAAACAAACTTGCAGGCATGTTTAAGTTAATTTAAAAAGTTAAGCAACACTGGATGATTTTTAATTATTATCAGCCTCTTTGATTGCATGTTTAATCAGATTTAAGCCTCAAATTTGACTTGGCTGACGCCAGACATTAACACCAGTAAAGTCACTTATATGTGTGTGATAAACTGGTCACGGTGCAAATTGATGAGAAAAGATTGAGTGGGTGCATCAGATCATCTAAAAAAACATGGCAAATAATAGGCCTAACTAATTTTCCTGGATGATAAATTGTCCAAAAAAAAAAAAGTGATAATACAATAATATTTTTGTTTTTAAGTGACATATTTATAATGGCGTAACAAGTTTGCCCTCTCAAAAACTCATGCTCTTCAATTTTGTACAAAACACGTCACACTTATTTTAGATATTTAAAATATCTAACAAACACAAAAAAATAAAAACTACACACAAGCAAAATCACAAGTTAAATGGATTATAAAGTCTCTGTAAAATTATATTAAATAGCTGAATAGAAATTATGGAGTTCATTTTAATTTATTACAAGATTGTTTATTGCGACTGCCAGGCTTAGCAGTTTAATAGCGTTTTGATTAATTGTATAATACTTAGTCACCTCTTCCGTGGCCAAACGTTTACGAAAAAATGTGTTGCTCTCCGGAGCTAAGTGATAATATGCCAAAGGTGAAATAACTCGCAAAGTTCCCTCGCTACTCAATATTAAGGCAGGTCTGAGACCAACCTGAGGAATTGGAGCATAAATGGTGAGCCAGGCCTTTTTGTCCAACATTAGTGCCTGACCTCATTAAACCTCTTCTGGAAGAATGGTCAGATATTCCCATAAACACACCTTGAAATATGAAGCATTTTGTTGAGATATGAAGCTGTTACAGCTGCAGAGGGTAGGGCAATGCCATTTTGTATTAAGGTAAGGAAGAAATTAGAAGTTGTATAAAACACTACCCTTGAGTGACATGGCTTTCACATACACACCCATTTTCACCCAAGCTCACTCACCACACCCACTCTCATAGCTCGGATTTGGCTATGGTGAATTAATTTTAGTCCTGGATTTGTGGAAAATCCCAGTGTTTGAGAGTTCAGTTAGGTGTTTGTTTTTTGTGTGGTATTAAGCAGCCCAGTGGGAAACAACAAACTCTCCGTGGTTTATCTGTTTTTTTATTTTTAGTAATTATTCATACCTAGCTCTGGACACACACCGACTGCTTGCACGCGTTCAGACACTCATGCCATGAGCACAATAACCCTCATTTAAACCATGGCCTACTTAGCGCAGACTGTCCGACTTGACTGCTCTCTCTGTAAATAGGTCAGTTCAGACAGACTGCTGGTCAGACAGATTTGGCAAGATTCAAGGCTGTGTGAACATGGATATGGAAAATCTTCTCTAAGATCTGTTTTTGGAATAAGTTTTGTTGTGGACAGATTTTTGTTGCATCAGTGCCTAAAGCTGACTCATAAATGTAGGATTTTGTTATAAATCACTTCTTGAATTTGTGCGATTTTCCTCTTGTGACCATCTTAGGATAATAAGTGTTTTTGTGTCAGTTCTTTAAGCTGTGTTTCAAGATTATCCTAGAGGATTACTCTCATATATTTTGGAAAACAATGTTTTAACAAATATGTTTCTTTGTCACTGGGGTAATTACCCCTCATCACACACTTAGGCTGATGTGTGAAGCTGCATTAGGCAATAATGAGCATCTCTGGGATTGTTTTTGTCTAACAATGTGTGTAGAATCTCAGTGAAGATGAAAATAGGATTTAAAGGCTTTAAATAAAGAGGCTCTCGCTGTTTTTCCTATCGCTGTTTCTGCATGAGGAGGATTTGTGGTCAGAGAGTTGCCAATCTGAGAGTTTGTGTCATGCTCCAGTAATGGTGGGGTGTTGCTCCTTTGGGTTTGTTTACATGGATGTACTTCCTGAATATCTCATGGTGATGTGTGTTTTTGGAGGGTTTTCTGCGATCCTGCTGTCGGACAATATTTTTTGACTTGCAAGGTGGTAAAAGACTAGAAGGTAAATATAATTTACCCTGCAGCTAAACAATAATTAATATAAATAGAAATTTTTTCAACTTAGATAAACTGGCTGTTCATTAAAAATGTATCACCTACCTCAATACTCTTTAAGGATGATTTTGCTTTCAAGTTAATTAGGTTCAATTTTGAATACTAAATGGATGATTATTGTTGATCTCTATTTCTCCAAATTTTAATTATCTCCACCTCTTTACATCCATTTTTATTTAAAGACCTCCACTGATACTGAAACGGCTCCAACTAGTCTCTGATTTGTGCCCTGATTTTAGCCAAATTATCTCTATAACCATAAACAAAACCACTTTAATGTGCTTAACTATGTGTTAATGTTGGAAGTTAGGATTTTTAACTAAAACAATGCTCTTAATCTTGTAATTTAATACTATTGGAGGATTTTGTCCTATGTTTTGTTTTGTTGTGTTTGTGATTGCTGGATGGACCAGTTGATGAAATATCAGATGAAGCCAGAATAACTGAGCAATTGTTGTTTATTTGATTCATATAATCGCATTTCCTTTCAGAAGTTTAGCAATTTATTGAAAATTATGTTAAGTCATTACTTGTCAAAATGGCAACAAAATAATTTCTGTCAACTTAGTTCTTGTTTTGCTACAATATCCCAGTTTTGCGATAATAAATCTCTTTCATTTTGCATCGATTTGCATCAGAATCATGCATGTAAGTAAATGTTAGGAGAGGCAGATGAAGAGAGGTGTGATGGCAGTTCTAGCTGTCAGCGAGAGAGACTTCCTTCCTGTTTCCAATAATGTCTCTGAGTAACTTACAGCATGTATGCATACAGACACTGACACCACCCCTGCAGCGTTTTATGTATGCATGTGTACAGAAACTTTTAAACAGTTTGCATGGTCAGACTCCTGAGAACATTTCCGTGCAGCTAGAACAGAACAGTTTCACCTCTTCCTGCTTTTTAGTTTTAACTTCTTACACATTTCTTACATTGGTTTAGTTTGTTTTCATACGTCCGGCGCTCGCACTAGCAGGTCTCTGAAGTGGTAACTGATATAAACCTGGCATGTTGTGGTTTGGTAGTTGAATGATACGCTATGCTGGCATCAACTGATCTCTCTCATTTCTTTGAGCCACAGGCTGCAGATGGTCACCAAGCTGCCTCATGAGATAATCTTAAGGGTTTTTATTTTTAGCCCTTGCACGTGTTACTGCTTTTGGGCAGTGCTGCCCCTCAAAACAGGCAGCAAAATTGTTCAGTACTGACAGAGAAGCACTCTGTAAAGTGTTGACTGTGGTGCTGCGCTGTCGAGTTTTCACTTGCAAAACAGGACGTCTTCACTTGAATTTGTTGAAACCAAGAGTTCAGCTCTGAGAAAAGAAACATAAGAGATGCTTTTGTTACTTTACAAACCTTTAATTGGACGGAAACTGGTTTTAAAAATAGTACTAATGGGAGAAGTGCAATGAAAATAACATGAATTATCTTTAACTTAAAGAGAGAACTTTCCCTTCAGCCGCTCTGCTTTCAGGGCCACCCTCTCACTCAGTCGGACAATACCAGACTTACGTAACAGAATAATAAAGAAATTCAAAGAGTCTCAAAGGAAGATGAGGAAGGAAGAGGGGTGAAGACAGGGTATGAAGGAAAGGATAGCGGCTAACCACAAAAACCTCAGTATTATCTGAACAGCTGTTTAATAACCACATCTTCTGCTCATTTATTACCTCCACTGATGAGAATAATACATTTTATTTATATAAAAGCGCTTTTGAGAAACTCTGCAAAAACAGAGCACTTGCACACCAGACAAAATCATAAACAAAGCAAAAAGAAAAGATAAGTTTCATGTCAAGCTGATTTAAAATGTAAAAGCTGTCAAAGCTAAGAGAATTGCTACAAGGAATCTGAGATACCTTATTTTTCAACAAAACAAATATGTATATATGTGTGTATTTATGTAGATAGATATGTGTGCGCATTAGGAATGTTAAAATAAACATTCAAATCATTTTCTTTTAATCCTATTTATTTTATCACACAAAAAGATGACTTTTTGCGTGTCATCTTCAATGCAGTTTGATAAGTTTCTCCAATCTATATAGAATACAGAAATATTTGTAAAAAACTTGAGTGAAACTGAAGCCCTATTTGTTGTTTATCTATAAAATATGGATATAGTCTCTGTGATATCACCTAGCTCACAGGTGTCAAACTCCAGTCCTGGAGGGCCACTGCCCTGCAACTTGTAGATGTGTCTCTGCTGCACCACACCTGAATAGAATAATTAGGTCATTAGCAGGACTCTGGAGAACTGATCTACACAAGAAGGAGGTAATTAAGCCATTTCATTCCAGTGTTTTGTACCTGTGGCACATCTAAAAACTGCAGGACAGCGGCCCTTGAGGACTGGAGTTTGACACACCTGAAGCTATTCAGAAACTAAATGTTAGGTGTCAGTAATTTTGTTTTTGAGTTTCTGGTGTGGTGTTCACCTGACGTAGCAAACTTCCAACTACGCAATTGTGTGACTCATGTTTCAGTTCACATCAGCTACACATTCCGACATGTGAGCAGTAAATTACAAATAAACACAGTTCATAAACATGCACACATGAGATGTTGAGGAAGAGTTTCAGTTTACTGATTTAAACTTTCATCAAAATGAGGCAGAAAACCTTTTTTAATTCTCTTAAAATTTTGACTACTGTTTCTATATTTATAGATTGAAAAAAGCTAATTATGGAATTATCTCCTCATGTAATGTTTTATTTCTGTAATTTATCACAGTCCCACCCATTGATATTACTTCTACAGCTTCTTTCACAGATAACTTTACCGTGTCAGAAACTTTGTTGAATAAAAGCAACACATGCTTGAAAACTCAGTACCTTTAAAATTCAGTAAAATCACATTAGTACTGTGATTTTATTCAGTAACTGATATTTTGTTGATATGCCAATAGCTTTGTTTTTAAATATTGACTTCCTGCATACAATAAGTCTTCAAAAATCTCTTTTTTGATATTGATTTCACATAGATCAGTGAGCTAGAGTAGTAGTTATCATTAGCATGTTATTTGTTTTGATATGACTTATTGGTTATCTTGCCTGTAACATATTTTATTGTGCTTCCTGCTTCTCAAGAGCAGACAGCTTGGAAAAACGTTATTCTCATATCAAATTGCACTATTTTTTTGAACATTGTAACATTTACTGACTAGTGTTTCAGCTGCTTTCTGTGTAGCTGCTAATCACATGGGCAACAGCTGCACTTTCACTGTTACCTTTATTGTAAAAAGTCTGATTTGTTACATTGATAAAATGAGTGCAGTCTATAGTGTTGTGTTGCCAGCTGTACAGGCAAAAATAGGACGTGATATTTAAAAACTGGCTTCACAAATTGCAGGTGTGCAGCTCACTGGGTCTGCGGATGACAGAAAGTTACAGTCAACCTTAAAGTTGTTAACACAAAGAACTGAATGCTCAACTGTTTAAATTAAAGCTTTTTTCTAGTTGTCTAGTTTTACGTATCAAACAAATAAATTCCTCTTGCCTGCTAACACTGAATGACATATAATGTTGTCAGTTGAGTGTAATGAGTTGCTTTACCGCTGTTTTTCTACATGTTTCCCAGTAAATTATAATTCTCCTTTTGTAGGTTAAGATACATGTACATTTTAGAAGAAACATATTATAAGATAAGTTTATTGTTTTTAGGCTCCACTAATGCTGGCTGTTGTTTTGGTGTTGAGGTGATTGCTTAAAGGAGGTGATGTGTAAGCATGAATTTACAGTGATATAAAATAAATGTTTTACACTACGTACATACCAGCAATACTCTGGATAATCATGTAACATGTTTAGACATTTTGACCTTTACTCAGAGAAAGATGGGAGTTGCTCCAAGAAAACATTGTCATTTTTATTTAGGCAGAAATACATGAGTGTTTTCTCCTCCCTCATTCTTTTTAGATCTCAAGACACACCTTCTCTCCAGGTGTAGATCTCAGCCGCCCTCTCTGCGTCCTCATTACGTCGCCATTCACTCTGCTGTCTTCTTCTGTGTCTCTCTGGTTTCAGCCTAAGATGCCCTAAGCGGGAGAAGGAAATGTAAATGGCTTCCAAAGTAAAAGATGCTGTTGTTTGGTACCAGAAAAAGGTAAGAAGTTTTGTTGTTTCAGACATGCTTTCTAATTTGAAAACAAGGTTTCCTTTTATTTATTTTTTTGTTGGGATTTGTAATAATTCTGCAGAGACAGCATGGCAGATATTCAGGTTTAAAGCATGAGGCAGAGAAAATGTGCTCTTGAAATCAGGTTTGCAGAACATTTGATCTTTTTCTCAAAGCTGTGGTATCTTATTGCTGAACAAAGTACAAAGTATACTACTGTTAAAGTTAGACAGCACATTTTCGTAGAGATAGGTCGCTGCTGACTTTCCTGTCCCTTTTCCATCTGCACACATGTGGAAAGCCAAAACGTTTCGGGTCGTCCGGCTCAGTGTGTGCCAGGCTGGTGTTGTATGTCCTCTTCTTCCATGGTCTCGGATATCTGATCTTCTGCTGGACTCCTGCACCGTTCCTCCTGCACTCATCAGCTTACACTCTCATTTGCATCTCTTGTCATTCCAGCCTCATCTGTCTCTTCTTTGCTTTGCTTGTTTTTACTCTGAAACCTCTGCCTGCGTCTTCCATCCTTTTTCCTCTCTGAGGTCCTGTTTGCGTTTTAAACCATCCAAAACAAAACATAATTCTTTTAGAATTTAATTAAAAGTTTATACGCACCATTTTCTCTAATACGGCTTTCTCCAACTGCGTTTTATAGCTTAAGTTTAATTTGTCTTGATATAATTACAGTGAGAATTTAATTTGGCTCAAGCATTAGATGAGAAATCCTAAATTATATTACACGTCTAGATTAAATGTCAGAAACTGGACAAAAACCAGAAGGCATTCAGATCAAAGTTGATAACTTTGATCTCAGTGGATCTTGTTACATGAGTTTTGTGTCAAACTAAGCTTGTCTGGGCAGAAGCATCACCCGTGACGACAGCCGCTGAGTCAGAGTGAATTAACCTTTTTAAGAAGCAGACACACCTGTTGTCAGGGTGTTTATTTCGTAGATGTGTCACTCAGTTTAGTTGCTTGCCATCTTCCTCACCTTGAACACCTGAATAAAATGCAAACAAAAGTAATGTTTGTGGATCAAGGTAAGGCGTCGCAAACTTAGCTTTGATCAGCATGCTGTTGGCAGATCCCGGAAAGCAAAGATTGACATTCAGTTTGCTATGCTGGCCATGCAGAGAAACAGGATAAGTGAAGCGCTGAAGCCATCCCAGATTAATAAAAAAACTTCCTTCAGTAGATTCCCAGGTGCTATGCAAGCCTCAACAGGTGGGAAAAGTTGTGTTATGGGGTTATAAAAGTGATCTAGCCATGGGTCAGTATGAGATTAGCATGGTGTAATATATAAAAAAACACACCCTGTTTTAGAGTTTTACCACAAAGATTCAGAACAAAAAATGAAACGTAATTTTGTGCTTGACACATTTACTTTTTACTCTCAATTTTAAGTTCTTTTCAGATGAGCGACCCAAACCAATCTTGACATGATTCCAAGGCGAGATCGCTCTGCCACCATGTTTGTTTGTCGGAGGCAAACCTCCGACAAACAAACAGGATTATAGGCCCATTTCAGTGTGACGTCATGCCCCCACCTCCCTGCTGGAGGGCAAAAAGCTCCTCGCCGATGATGACTACCATTGATTTTAGCTGTTAAGTTAAATCTTAAATGTACATCTGATATATAAAAGGAAAAGGACGCAGTGCTTTGCTACTACTTGTCAACAACACAACTAGATAACAAGGTCAGGAAAAAGTTTTAAGAAAAAAATCACAAGGGAGAGGGAAGTAGTTCAGTTATTCCTGCTTTGCTTTGACAATCGTCTATATCTACATGTCTGTAGATGTGATGGGAAATTCGGTTCAGTGAAAAAAACCCAGGCAACTTAAACACCAAATCTGACAAATCATCAGTAAAGCAGGTTTTTAAATTAGCTAATCGACCACAGCGATCACTTATTAATAATCGTAAACTACACATCAAGACTAAAAACATAACACTGTAACTGACTGAATATTCTGTTTGCGTGTTTTTTTTTTTTTTGTGTTGAATCCTGAAACATGTAGTGGCGTTGTTGTCAGTTGCTATGGCACGCGTCTGTGTGTAGCACAGCTGACAGAGTGAGAAAAAAGTGCCTTTGAGTTGTTCTTCGACAGGTTTTTTTTTGCGTTATTTTTTCATTTCCTGTGGTGCAATGCACTAAATTAATAATACCTACTTCTCAGAACCAGGTTTCATTAACTGAATGAAACCTGGTTCTGCTGCAGCAGTGCGGCTACAGATGGCGTGTAAAAGAGTAATATTTTTTCCCTCCAGAATTGTGCACATGTGCAAAATTTCCAGATATAAACGATAACATGTAAGGGGTCCATAAGGTGTAGATGGAGAAGCTTTGTTTGAGATATTTGGTGAGGGATTTTTGCCTTGTCAGCCAACATTAAGGCAAAGAAGATAGGCAAAATATTTTGAATCAGATCCATGAAGTTTTCTGCAGGAAACCACTGAGAAAATGACATTAAAACCTGAGGATCTGCAGAGCATTAACTGGCTTTTGCAAAAAAAAAAAAAAGTTTTTCAAAGGAGGGAAATCTTTTTATTTGCTTCATCTTCAATCTGTTTCATCTTTCACTCCATGATGGTTGGCTGTTCGTATTTTTGTTTGTGAAATAACATGGCACAATATTAAAGTTAAATCATGGTGTTTTCTTTTATTGCATAAAGATTGCCAGCAGTCTGTTTGAGCTAATCTGTCCCACTCAGGCATCTTTTGCCTGCACATGTGGAAAATACAGCAAGTATATTCTGCGGCACCTTTACACGCACCTACTCAGAACAATTGAGGCAATCTAGCTCAGCGAATCATCCTGCAGAGCCTGCATGACTGCTGAATTATTTAATTGAGCTCCTTCTGTATTTTCCATTAGTTAGGCGGGTAAACTGGAAGATCCATAACCTGGCATGTTGAACTGGGCTATGCAGACCACTCAGACTTATACCTTGGTCAATAATCTTAATAGTTTATTTCATATTTCAGACTGATTCTGTCATCTGCAGCCTTGCAGCCTCTGTGTGCGCCTCAGGCGATGAGTCACAGTGTATTTCTGACTCTGTCTGGATGCCTTCTGCAAATAGACTTGGATCGTTGCTGTGTTGAGAGCCGGTTTTTCTCTGACTACAGAGCCGAGTTAGGCCCAGATCACAGTGATGGGTCATGCACTCTGAGTCTGCTGGGTGCCAGATAGCAATATGTCTGTGCAGTGAAGCCTTTTTTCAGTTTATTTTGGAGATGAATTATTATAATTGTGAGCGTTTTGATTAGTAATATGTCTTTAATTTCCACAATTACTATCAAAATAATCTGCTTTCGCCTTAGTTGTCTGAAGAATTTGAAGTTTGAGGAGTGAAGTGAAGCCAAACAGCTTAGGTTTTCACTCTGTGGGCGAGAGTTGTGAATGTTAATGGTTTTACATAAGTGCAAAGTGTTGGTGTGAAGATTCTCACTGGATGCAGTGGGATGTTTGTGGAGGATTTTTATATTTAGACCAGAGGGGAGCTTTTACACATCATCTAGTATCAAGCTGTCAGTCGTGGGTTCTGCTGTATTACAGCAACACAGAGAGCCAATTCTTGACTGCTTTTAACTCCTCCACCAACGAAATATCCTTAAATATACAAGTGAAGATAAATAAGATACCAAAAATTAGAAAATTATGTCAGATGTAGTTTACTTTTTCTACTTCAGCTTCTCTTCATTCTTCCTGTTTAATGATTTCTTAGGAAATCATTAAACAAGGAAAACAGAAACAAAACTACTTTAGGAGTCAAATTTCTTCTGTTTTAAAATGGAAATTAGTTTTTGGAGTTTAATAATTTAAAAAAAGTCTGTCTGTGTAATTATATTTTAATCACTTTATGCTTAATTTTAGCTCCAAACACAACAACAATTAAGAAACTGTCATTTTTTTATGTAACATGACAAGTATATTCAGCAAAAGGCATTTCTAATCTAAGCAATAAACCTTGAGGTTTTTAATTTAGATATCGTTGCATTTTATTAGTGTGAAATTTCCATCTGCTCCAGCAACATGTGACCACACCTAAACACAAGTGGAAATATGTATAAATGGGTGACCGATTGGCAGAGGGAGGTGTGAAGACGGGAAGGAAGCAGGAAGAAGAGGTCATCCACATGGCATTGAAGCATTTGTTGTTCATGATGGGAATGTTGATTTGGGGCTTTTATATTTGATACGATTCATTCAGCTGCAAAAAACCTGTTGGGTAACACTCAGTGTTAGTTTTACTTTCCATATAAGAGCCAAGAATGTTTTCTTTTTTCTTATATCCATGCAATATGAGTTTAATTTGAGTGTTTTAGAGGTTTATAAGACTCAGAATTGAACCGTTTTTAGATAAACAAAATGAGTAACAATCTTTAGAAAAGAAAATAAGTGAATCAGAGTCAGAATGATGCATGTCTGTGCTGAAAAAATGCGAGCTTCATGATTATTCTACCTGATGCTCGATCATTCTTGTCCACAAAATAAATATTTAAACTTTATCATTAGACCTCGATGATCGGCTCGTTTGAAACACAGCTGGCATTTTTGCTTAACTTTTTCTCTGTGTTGTCATACAAGCGCTCATTTTTCAGTAAACCTGTTCTTGCGCATCGCAAAGACAGTTGTTATGTAACTCTCTTTCTCTCTGCCCTCCAACTGGTGTCAAAGCCGCCAGCCGTGCTGCAGCAGCGCCGCTCTCCGCCTGGTCGTCTTGCTTTCACTTTCAGCAGATGTTTTGCCTCTCAAATCACTGAAGCCTGGGATTTATCTTTTTTGAATCTACACAAATCCTTTGTTTGACTTGATCAGGGCTAAAATATTCGACTTCCTCTTAAGCTGCTGTTTATATAGAGCTGCTGTCTCTGGCAGCAAAGGGCTCCTTTATTTTGAAGGGAGCAGAAAGTGATGCAGGGATGTGTGTGTGAGGATAAGAGGATTTACTTTAGTTCTCAGTTACCTCATGATTTTATGATGAAATGACACATTAGGGTTTTTTTTCTCTCCTCAACAAAGCCCCTCCTTCATATTCATACTCTGCAGTCTGGTCAAGTTTGCCCTCTGTTTGTCCTCTTCTTCCACACACAACATACTCCATACTCTCTGCTCATCTCACATTGTGTACCTGTATATCAAGATTTTATCATTTAGAGAATATATCTGTAGATTTAAAGTGCACTGTTGCAGTGTGATTATCTGTAGCGTTTCTGCAGAATTGCTCTGTATATTGCAATGGTTTGGCATCGTGTCAATAAGCTGCACCCCTGGCTGCCAATCCCCCACGTCTGATTGGCTGAGTCGAACGTCATAGAAATCATCAGGTAGAACTGTGAAGCGGCCAATCCAGTAGCAACAACCAGGACCAGTAAAGCCAGTGTGTGATGAGCGCACAGAGCTGCCTGTAGCCTTCCACTTACGGTGTATGAGATCTGGGAGTGGAGCTGGTTATGTGACAGAGTTTTCATGTTGAGAGGAAAAAGTAAATGTTGAATCATAAATGGACATGGGCTGAGCAAAGTATGGCAGACAATTTCAGACTCAGATCTAAGCACAACAGGGTTTTACTCATTTAAAACAGATGAAACAAAATAATTTATGTTTTAAGCTGTCTTCAGTATTAAAACTCCAATCTTTGTGTCCAATAGAGCAACTTTGCTGCACTCTTTTCATTCACCCTTCCTGTTATCTGCTGAAATCTTGCTCTCACATCTTGAATGAACTGAAGATGTGCATCAATATTTCATCAGAAGTGTAATTAACTAGGCTGCACCATAGTAGGTGGAAACATGCGATTTGTGATACTGGTTTGATTTATAAAAAAGACAAAAGTATAACATTTTTCTGCTTTGAGTTCATAACAAATATAGACCCTGGATAATGAGTGGCATCTCCAGCTGTTTGAAGAAGGAAATCAGATTTTACTGAGAGAGTCTGATTATATATAATTAATGACCAATCACAAATACCAGTTTTTGCAGAAAGGTGGAGGTTCAGACTGCGGTCAAGCAGCTGATTAATTACCTCTTAAAGCTGCAGTTTCCCTGTGACCACCAAAGATTCAAAGTACAAAAAATGAGTAACGAATACAGCTGTTTAGTGTTTTTATTTTTTTGTGACATTAAGTTAAGTCACCACTTTTTTTTTTTATTTTGTGATAAGTTGACATCTGATTTGCTCATATTCACACATGATTGCATCTGGGTTTAACCTATTGTAGTTTCAGTAGAGTCGTCTGTTCACAGGCAAAACAAATTGATATATTTATAACATTTCAAGAATTTCCCAGGAAGCTAAAGATCAAAATCATCCAGCCTACTAGTTCAGCTGAACAGTATATAAATGACTAGAGATTAGTTATCGTTTGGAGACAGTTATAAAATTAGCATGCACACATATTTCACTGCTGCCTGCATTCCTTAAATCATCTTGCAGTGCAACAATCCTGCATTAGAGGCACTTTCTTTTCTCTGCTTCAGTTTCTTCATGTTCTTGTCCTTGACCCCTCTCTCTTCTTTCCATCAATCTTTAATGAGGACTCATTAATGATGCAGACTTTCCACTGGCGAGCTCAAAGCTTGACCCAGACTCCATGAATGGGAGACGAGCTCATTCGCATGAGTGCAGCGAATGGTGGTGTCATCCTACATCTCACATTTTATACCAGACGTTTTAGAAATTGGTAAACATTCCCTTTTTGTCATGAATCCCTGAATCAGTGGACATTTATTTTTGCTGAACAAAATGAAATGTGTTGAATGTTGACAATGATTTTGTTGTTTGGATGTTTAACGCAGAGAGCACGTTCTTCCTTGTGACTCACAGAGTTGCTTTTCTTTGCAGATCGGAGCCTATGACCAGCAGATTTGGGAGAAATCGGTGGAGCAAAGAGAAATAAAGGTCCGTTGCTTTTATGTTTAATTATCTCACGCTGTATTTCCAGTTCGTCTTCTGTCATTCTTTGCCTTTTCTCTGTCTCCACTCATTTGTCTGGTTTTATTTCTCCGCTCTCTGACTCTCACTCCTTTGACTCCATGTCGCTGCACCATCAGTTCTTTTCCGGTGCTTTTCTTTTAACTCTTTCCTCTCTGGCCATTTCTTCCTCCGTCCATCCTTCCCTCCTCCTCTCTGCAGTTTATTTCTCTGGTGAGTACGCTGCAGGGCGTCCCACTGTGCATGTCCTCTCACCCTCGCCATAGAGCGTTAGTATGTGGTTGGTTTGACATCAGCTGCAGTGTTGCACACTAACCCAGCCTGCGTTCAGATTGATGAATTAAAAATGGCTGCAGGAAGGTTAACATGCAGCTGTAGTTGGAAGTAGCTGGAGTTGTCTGGGTGGGACCACAGCATGATGAGTCATGGAGTCAGAGCGGCATCGAGTGAAGTTTTGTTTTTTTAAATGACAGAGACAACTGAAATGATTGTTGACCTCAATAAAATGTTTTAGGATCACGCACTTCCTGTGTTTCTGTCATTTTAATTAACACACATCAAGAACCTTATTCTTCATTTTACTGAACTGGTTTGTGTCAGCCCAACAAAGTTTAACAATAATCAAAGAGCACAGAGGACAGGTCGGTGGTTGAAGGTTAAAGGTGTCATACTAAGCTTTGTCTAAAGGCCTATAGTACAGAATAATGAGGGAATGGTGTGTGTGTGTGTGTGTGTGTTGTGCATGAAAGTTCATCGCGTTGCTGGGAATCAGCCCCTCCTGTGGTGTCTTGCTAAATTATTTAACCACATTCCAACCACACACTTCATTGTGTTCTATCAGGACCAAGTGCTGCAGTATTGGATATTGAAACGATGATGATAGATGGGTTTCAACATTTTGTCCAATAAAAATCTGAAAAGTGTGGCATGCTTTTGTATTCGGCCCCCCTTGTTACAGCTGCAAGCCATCTGGGATGTGAATCGGTTTGATTCAGGTCAGAAGTTTATTTCATTGTTCAGCTGGAGCCGTTTTCTTCCAGAATTTATCTCCAATTTCGACTTGCTTTCCCGCAGCTCGATGCTGCCGGCACCGTGTTTCACCATGGTGTATTTGTGCTGTACTGTGCATTACGAGTTTTCCTCCACATTTTGGTCTCATCTGACCCAGAGCGTCTTCTTCCAGATCAAGTTTTTGGAGACGCAACTAAGAGCTTTCTCAACACATTCCTCTAAATTCAGTTCAGTTCAATTCGAAAATACTTGAATACGGCCATATTTGTCTGGCTGGTTTACTAACTAGATGTCTTTGAAAGGCAATTTAATGTACAGAATTTTAAAGGTATTACAGTACCTCTACATGTTCATGTACATGTTCCCTTTTATTAGATTTTCATTTAATTTCACAATTATGTCCTGCTTTGTGGTCATTTGTTGCATAAAATCCCAGTAAAATTCACTGAAGTGTGTGGATGTAATGCCAGGAAGTATGAAAACATCTGCAAGGTGCTGTAGGTCTGTTGCGTAACTGTGGTACTGCAGGACTGTATTCAGAATGAAATCATTTGTGGCGATAGTGAACCGTGTCTCCTCTTCTGAAAGTTGCACCATCTTCTCTAAAAATCAAAGACCTGAAGAGCCTCTCACAAGGCTGCGTTTGACCTTGGCTCGCCTCTCAAAGGTCTCTGCAGCATTCAGACTTTCAGTCCTGCACCAGCGTTGTGTCCTTTTCACCCTTACCAAGGGGTAATTAAGCTGCTTACAGGGTAATAAAAACTTGCCTCATAAATCTAGAGAAGTTGTTTGATGTAACTTTACTGTAGCTCTATTTTTAGCACAATGCATCTTCCATTATTGTTCCTGCAGTTTTCAAGCTATCTACCATCGACAAATGTTTAAAAATAAGTCAATATCTGCAGAGTTCCACTGTTAATTTTATGTTTGATTAAAATAAAACAAGATGTTTACAACGTAAATGCCAGAATAGTTGATGGTTTAGAGCTCTTTAATGTGTGATGCAAATGCCAAAAGAACTCCTTATTTCACTTACAGCTGTTATTGTTTGAAGAGAAGACATTTTATGATTTACACTTTTCTCAGGGTTCAACCCAAAAGCCTCTTGCTGGTAAAATAAAAAATTACAGTTTTATTTTAATAGGTTTGAGCAAATAAAGCTAAAGGCATTTTTTATTAGTAAATGTAGAGTATTAGATTATTAATGACATGGAAAACTAATAATCAAGAGTTAGTCAGTGTGGGAACATTTGCTTAAGGCTTTAAATAGCACAGAGCAACGGGTTTATCAAGCACTACGTTGCAGTAAATCTAACAGGAAGTTATTGATTAGCAGCTGCCAGCTTTACACCCTGATTACTCTCTTCAAACAGTGATTTAGCTTGTTGGGTGAGCTGTTTTCAGATAAAGAGACCAGTATCTCATTGGTGACTGATAACAGGACGCGATAGGTTTGTGTAAATGTTAGCCTGACACTAATGACTTTTCATTTATAAAAAATTATCCAGGATGTTTGGCAAAAATAAATATACAGTGTCCTGAAAAAAAAAAGTTTTCAGTTAGATTTTCTTTATACTTAAATGTTTCAAATCATCAAATAAATTAAATGTCAGATTAAGACAACTTGTGTAAACAAAAAATACAATTTTCCATATCCACTTCTAAATCACTCCAAAAAAAAAAAAAAGAAATGTTTTGGAAACGCCTAGTCAAAGTTCGCACTTAAATCCAATTAAATCCAACTTAGACACAGTGGCAAAATTTAAAAACTATTAAGGCTGTTAATTGAAAAAGGTCATTGCTAGTCAGAATAAACACTTGATACAAAGTTAGCCAAGGGGAATGATTAATTTCCATAAAGGACCATGTTGGGTTGAATATATATATATATATATAATAATTAAAAACATTACTTTGTCTGTTTACTTTCAGACACTAATATATACAAACTAGACTTTAAGCAGTATATTCAAATTCTCTAATATGTAAAGCTGCAGCCCAGCTTTTCATTGAGTCTGTGTGTAAACACACTAACCAACTCGCTGCATCACAAGAGGAAGTGACACACTGGTGCAGGAAGTTGAGAACAGGGGAGGTGTATTCCCAGGGCCCTGTCCAGCTCTACAGCTGGCGCGCACACGGACAACTCGCTTTCAACGACTGAGACCTTTAGGAGCCATAAAAACTGCTGAGTTGAGCCGGTAGATGCTGGATGTGTAGAAAACCCCTCTAGAAGTGAGTAGATAAAGGTTAGAACCTGTTCTTGATTCCTCCAGTGAACACCTCACTTTAAAGAGTTTGATTTCCATGTATGTGTGGCTTTAACTGTGTCTCTGTCTCCCCCTGCAGGGCTTGAGGAACAAGCCAAAGAAGACTGGACATCTCAAGCCAGATCTGATAGATGTGGATTTAGTCAGAGGTGACGACAGAAACTGGAAACACTCTGTCACACACTTCTGTGCTTTGCTGAAAGATAATGAGCTGAAACCCGTTTGGTTCTCAGGTTCTGCGTTTGCCAAGGCCAAGCCAGAGAGTCCGTGGACGTCTTTGACCAGGAAGGGCATCGTCAGAGTCGTCTTCTTCCCGTTCTTCTACCGATGGTGGATTCAGGTCACCTCCAAAGGCATTTTCCTTCTCCTGTTGGCTCTGTATCTGCTGCAAGGTAGGACTGACCTAATTTCTCTCCAACATACTAAATTAAGACCAATAGTGTAAATTGTGCAGGGCTCAACAAATGTCTGCAGATGCCTGTGAGCACTGTTAACATTTAGGGCCCAACGTTAATGTGAGATATTAGCAAAACTCCTCTGGGCTGGGGTTGAAGAGGGCACATTGACTGACCTAAATTGAAATGGAGCAACGCTTTGAACTGAAGCAGGCAGTTTATCAGACGATCCCACCACCGTGGTGTGAAGCACGGTGGTTCAGGCATCATGGTACGGGGCAGTTTCTCACTCTGACCTCTGATCTCATTCTACATGTCACAGAGCAGCTTAACTAATAGATCATGACACCTCATGCAGAAGAGGAAATGTCCTTAAATGGATGCATCAACAAGGCAATGACAAGCAGAATAAACGGTAGAGAGAATCCAGCCTGATCACCTTTACTCAATAAAACCCTTGCAAGGCGATGCCTAAAATCCTTTTTGAGGTAAAACAGAGTAATGCAGAGGAACTGGAGAGTGTAGTCTGATCATCTGGGATGGGAATATCTGCTTTCAGCAGCCAGACATTGGTCAACCTTTGCTTGAGTAGAATATGCAGCACTTCACTTCTTTTTTTAAACACTCTGCTGATGTTTTGAACACAGACTTAGTTCCTAAGTCAGGTTTACAGACTGTTTTACAGACTGTCACCAACCCAACACACCAACATGAAGGGTTTCCACCAAACTAGGCTAAACAAAGTACATTGTTGCTTTTCATTGTTTCCCCCCAAACACTATGCTCAGTTTAACTGTGACAACAAACTTGACAGAGTAATCAGCTGCCAGTATGTTTCTTTGCTTCAATGACCAGTACCATCAGAACTTCCTGCAGGATTTTATTTGCAAGTATCTGATCAGTCAGATGCTGATTAAAAAATATTCCTACATGTTTTCTCATGTAAAAAATCCCCCAAAAGGAAAGAAAGACACAAAGAAGGAAGGAAAGGATGAGTGAAGTTAGAAAGGAAGGATGCAAAGGATGAAGGGACAGGAAGGGAAGTGGGATAAAAGGGCACAGAGGAGGCTGGACAAGAGGATAAAAGTAACAAATTAAAGAAGAATGAAGATGAGGAAGGGAATACATCTGGAAAAAATATATTTTCCTTGCTTATCCAAACAATAAAATTAGATTTCATACTTCAGAAGTGTAACCCTTCTTAACTTTAGATTCCTGTTTTGATTCCTCTTATAAATGTAATGATGGAGGCATTTCTAGCTGCCAATTTTGATGAATGGGCTTCAAGTTCCTGGCAATAATACTGCAGATAAAACTAATATATGTGGACAGCTGGATGGACTTGTACTGCCCTGATGGAGATCATTGTGACTGAAGAAGGAACCGAACCAGACCAATCGTTGTTTGTCCCTGGTTTTCCTCAGTGGCAGCAGCCGCCCTGTATGTGTCCATCTCTCAGCCTCATGGGATCCCAGCCACTGAGGTGTTCGGAGCCATCTGGCTCATGTTGTTGCTGGGAACCGTCCACTGTCAGATTGTCTCCACCAGGACCCCCAAACCCACCTCCAGCAGCGGGGGGAAGAGACGCAGGTGAGCTGCTGAAGGAATGTGGCGACAGAAAGGATTTTAAGTAAAATAATACAAAGAAAATGACACATTTTTTCCCAGCTGATAAAATAATCAGCTGTAAGTCGTGTCTCATTTATCAGTAAAGTGATGTAGGGAAATCTGTATCTGATAAAGAGGTTAAAAACATGAATCTTGACTTGTAGTGGTGTGCTTGTTTGCTGTGTTTGGAGTGTTTCCAGTTTGTTGGCTTCATGCTCATCAGCATGCTGCTGCCAGTTTTCCGACCCCAGAAGAAAACTGATCCTCTGTTTTAGAAAAGAATTTGGGGGATAAAACATCTGTCTTTCTTTAGCGGTTTTTAATTCACTTGAAGGGCGGCCAGAGGGGATCAGAGCAGAATATAACGAGATTTAAAGCCAGTTTCAGTTCAGTTCATTAATACAAATACGTCTCAGTAAATCAGAATGTCATTGAAAAGTTGATTTTAGTAAATTTAAACATGTATAAATGCATTAGAGTGAAATATTTGAACTGTTTGTTTCAGTAGGAGCATAAGACCAAGTAATAAAACATATTTGTAGCTCATGTCTGCATAATCAGTGACTCGCAAATCTCCTCCAAATATTAAAATGTCTTCACAATCCTCTCAAGGCTGCAATTTTCACTGTTGGTAGCTAAACCTTTTCTACTATAGCTCTTCCTTCCACTCAACTTCCCAACAACATGCTGTGAAATCATTCTGTACGGCCTACCATCCTTGAGGATGTTGATGATTTTATGCACTTTTTGAGCTGCTTAACCTCAGGTTTTCTTGGCTGTAAAATTAGCAGAAATAGAACTGTGTTATTTAACTAAATGAGTTTAACTCTTCAATGATATCCTTATTTACTGATATGTTACTTTTAACACGTCACTTTGACATCTAGTATAAACCTTCAAGCAGAGACTCTTTATAGAGGAAACATTGTAAATCACACCTTTCCTTTTCTCCTATCAGTGATCATAACATAATTATCTTGACTTTAAAATGAGAAAATCATATTTCTAAATTTGTTCAACATTTTCTATGACCTGAGTGGCTTTTTTGGAATAATTTTTTGAAAGGGTTAATTCTGCAACAGTAGAGAAAATAAACATTTAAAACTTTGTCTGTCCACTTTTACGATGCTTTGTTTTAAAGAGTTCATTAAATATCTACTTTTGCAGAATAATAAGACCAATGTGAAGGTTTTTTTAAATCCTGTCGCAGCCTCATTCTGAAGACTTCTCTGGCCTCTTGGTTTTCTCTAAGTCTCTTCTCTAATCTCCGTTCTTTCCAAACTG